>JAMPIV010020702.1:0-63282 GCA_024509875.1 Oreohelix idahoensis | reverse complement strand
AACAAGCTTATACCAAGTCCTCCTGCCCCGTGCCTTCAGCTCAAGGTCTTTCATGTCTTCATACCTCTTTCATTTTAGACTTCTGTTCACATTCCCTTGCTTTTTTTGGCTTTTTTTTTTTCCACACCCTCTCTTACCCTGGGGATTCTTTAACAAGGACTGTCGTGTAATGTTATCTACAAGTTTCCTGTCCTATCAATCTCCAGCGTTTTCTTCTTATTTCTTCTTGGACTAGCTCTGAGGCTGTCTCGTACTGTGACTTTAGTAATATTACCACCACCGCTGCAGCACCTATAACGACTACTTCATCTTCAGTTATCACATCTATTAAAATACGATCAGCTTGTGCAATTTGTAGCGCACATTCAGTTATTGCTTTTCGTTCTGTTACCGCTGCCCATTCCGTTAATGGATAGAGAGACGTTCCTAGAAGACATCACTGCATTTAGCAGCACAAGGACTGCTATGCATAAAGTAGTGTCCGTGAAGATATTACTGTATCTACTAGCAAATGAATCGCTTCTACAGATGATGGTCAGATTACATCATGCTGTAATGCCCCCCTTTATTTCGTACGCCCGCTACTCTTCTTCTTCTTTGATCCTTAGCCGCCAACCGTCAAAGCAGTCAGTGGCCATTACGCCTGGTGGCGTCTTGTAGGGCAACAACAAATTGATTCCACTTCGCTCGGTCGGCGGCCATCCTTCGTACGGTGCCCCAACTCTGGTTCATTCTTTGCATCTCAGCCTCCACAGTCCTCCGCCAAGTTGTTTTTGGTCGGCCTCTCTTTCGTTTTCCTTCAGGGGTCCATAGCATAGCTGTTCTTGTGATGGCATCGGGGTCTCTTCTGAGGACATGGCCAACCCAGCTCCAGCGTCTGCCAGCTATGATGGTGTGCATATCCTCTTGCTTGCTCCGAGTAAGCAGATCTTGGTTGGTGATGATATTCGGCCAAAAGATTCGGAGAAACGCCCGCTATTACTCGGGGCGAAATCTCCGGTTAATATTTCTAATCTAAGACTGATTTTACGTGAGTGTCCATTTTTTCCTTGTACAATGACAGGTTTCCTCTCGCCATTCAGGCATATACTCGTCGATTTCGAAGGTACCCATTAGAGTTGGGTTGTCTCAGTAGCCGTTCAGGTTATTCCAGTCCCTGGTCAAAGATACTTCTTCAAATGTCTTCGCCAGGGCTTGAATTAATCGTCCAAGTCCCGGTCGATGACACCCCTTCAAATGTTCTCGCCAGGGCGCGAACCTGGATCACTCGATCGCCAGCGCAGTGTGGTAACCATTACACCAGCGCGGCTACCGCTGTAATGCCTTAATTAGAGAAGGGTAGGAATCTAGGGATAAATTATCCAGGTTTCGTTAATTTATGGTTATAGAGAGGTAAAGATCTATGTCAATGTAGCCATTGTACTAGCTATGATTAGAATTAGGTTCTGCAATTTTACCCATAATTTGTTGGTTATGATAAGACAAACGCTAGAATATACCTTTATAACAGGAAAGAAAGAAATCAATAGATATTAAGGTCATCAATGACAGCAGATACTGGACACTTTGACATCATGGCATGGAAAGATGTCAACAACAGAACTGCTCAACAGTACTGGAGTCAGGAAGTTGTGGAGAAATTTGATCGCCCACGCCATCAGTCATGGTACTGAAATACAGTGGCTTACTAAGAGGGTGTCGGGGAGGGGGGTTTTGTGGTCCGCCTAGGGTGACATTCAGGAGGGGGGGGGGGGGATGCCATCGGGTACTAATAATAATATAATAGTAGTTACTGTTAAAAATATACTTCCAAATGTGTTTCTTTATTTGGAAAGGGAGGGGAAGGGGGGGGGGGGGGGCAGAAGGTAAGATCAGCCCCGGGTGCCGAATGTTTTAAGTACGCCCCTGCTGAGAGAAGAAAGTCTACCAGGTTTGTTATGTTTATAAATCAATAAAATAACATGGTTTTCGTTATTTTTCTGTTACCTGTTTATCTCAGGAGCTGTTCAGGTTATTCAGTCAAAATCCCGGTCGATGACCCTTCGATCGATCGATCGATCGATAGATAGATAGATAGATAGATAGATAGATAGATAGATACAGACAGACAGACAGACAGACAGACAGACAGACAGACAGGCAGACAGGCAGGCAGGCAGATAGATAGATAGATAGATAGATAGATAGATAGATAGATAGATAGATAGATAGATAGATAGATAGATAGATAGATAGATAGATAGATAGATAGATAGATAGATAGATAGATAGATAGATAGATAGATAGATAGATAGATAGATAGATTAGATAGATAGATAGATAGATAGATAGATAGATAGAACGAACGAACGAACTTTATTTTCAAAGGGTTGAGAATTGGGCACGCAGGCCCGTCTGACATTCTGCCCTTCCTTTCTCCCGTCTTTTATACTGATTTCATTTATTCTCACATACAATTTACCCATCAATTCAAGGAATTCAACGTTGTACAGGTAAAATAATAGCATACTCACATTCACAGTATCTAATTATAAACATGAAATAAAATATGTTGAAAAGTACAAACTAAGTATTACCATGAAACAAAATATGTTGAAAAGCACTAACATCATCATTAAACCTACACTCGATATTATACCATTTGTTCGGAAAAATAATCATATTAGGGGGGCAGATAATCAGAACTCATAAAGTATTCGAAAAGTTTACGATTGTATGAATAGGGACTGGGGTTGTTATGTTTTAGATAATGTGGAAGATAGTTCCAAAGATGAGCAGCAGAGTAAGCTAAGCTTTTCTTGAATAAGTCAAGCCTAGGCTTGGGCACTTGTATTTTGTTAAGGCGTTGACTGCGTCTTTCACTGTATTTGAACATTGGCCACAGATATGTTGGAGCATTCTGTGACAGGATTTTGTGAACAAATTTAGCTTTGTTGAACAGAAAGCGCTTTCTTAGAGGCAGTATTTTGAGATATTTATATAGATCTACACACTGTGTTTGGCAGTTGTCAGAAACTAGACGCACTGCACGCTTTTGTAGTGAATGGAGTCTTTTTGTGTTGGACATAGAACAACCATCCCAGATTGTGGAGCAATAGTCAAGGTTTGTTTGTATGTGAGATATATAGAACAATTTTCGTGCATCTTCATCTAGGAAATGTTTGATTTTAGCTAACTGGTAAACTTTCTGTGCCGTTTGCTTAGTCAGTGCATGAACATGTGAGTTCCAATTAAGATGCTGGTCAACGACTATTCCTAGAGTTTTATGTTCATTAACGTTTTCAATTGGTGAGGTACCAATATAGATCTGAAGTGTTGTTTTCTCAGAATTTTGTAATTTTTGTCTAGTTGATATTAACATGCACTTTGTTTTAATTATATTAATTAGCATGCGATTTCCGATGCTCCACTTAATCAGATTGTCTGTATCTTTTTGTAACGATAGTTCGAGTGTGTTGCAACTTGTATCACTCGTGTAGATAGTACAGTCATCAGCAAATAGGTCACAGGATGCGTGTTCGACGTGTAATGGAAGGTCATTAATGTATATGGCAAAAAAGTAGAGGCCCAAGAATAGAGCCCTGAGGAACGCCGGTATTTATTATGGTTGGGTATGAGCAAGAGTTATTGTAAGAAACTACATGTTTTCTGTCTGACAGGAATGATTTAATTATCGTCACTAGTTGAAGGTTTACTTTTGATGTTTCTAGTTTTCTAATTAAAATAGCGTGATCTATCATATCAAATGCTTTTTAAAGTCTACAAAAACTGCCCCACATATGTTATCGTTATTAATATTTAAGTGCCAGTTGTCAATCATCTTAGTTAGAGCTGTGTGACATGAATGTTTAGGTCTAAACCCCGACTGACTATCAATTAGCAAGCCGTTGTTAACTAGGTGTTGTAGTGTTATTTTATGTATGTGTTTTTCTAGTGGTTTGGATAGCGATGATATTAAGGAGATTGGCCTATAGTTACCAAGGTTATTATTGTCGGAAGAGCCAGGTTTTAAGAGAGGATATACCTTAGCGACTTTAAAGTGCCACGGAAAGTAGCTCCGTGCGATACATTGATTGTATATGTATGTAAGCGAATCACTAATAGCTGGAGCCGCATAACGCAGTATTCGATTACTGACTCCGTCAAGTCCTGATGAGTTATTATCTTTAAGTCCTAGAAGATAGTTATACACTTCATTAACTGTCATAAACGGAATGTTGGATGGGATTGTGTGGTACATTTGTTCTCACAAAATACTGACAGCCTGCCTAAGTCACAAGGTGAATTTGGTATTGTAGATTTAAGACTGTTTATTTCTGCCTGAAGGTAATTGCTGAAGTCTGTGGGAGTAAATGAAGTATTAGGGGTTGACGAGACTGACAGATTTCGCTTGTTCGCTAAGGTATTGATTGCTTTCCATATATCTTTACTGTTTGTTTTTGTTCTGAACCAAATTTTTAAAGTAATTCTTTTTTTCTCTACGAATTAAATATTGCACGTTGTTCCTCTGTTCTCTGTATATGTTTAAAGTCCTTGTTTTTGTGAGCTTGATCTCTCTGCCTCATGGCGTCTAGCACTGCTTGTGTGATCCAAGGAGATTTGACCTGTCGTTTCACACGAACTTCTTTAGTTGGTGCGTGGTTATCAAACACACAAAGAAAGATACGTGTCCAATGGGCAATGGCGTCATCGGGATCAGAAAGCTGGTAAACACTGGCAAGAGGTGCAGTTCGCACATCATGTAATAATAGTTCACGGTCGAATTGTTTAAAACTTCTAAATTTTAATACTGATATGTTTATTTCTTGGAGCTTTATATTTATTCTTTGACCACGTGCAACATATAGGGTATTAGTGGTCACTCATCGCGACAGTAGGAACAGAGCATTCTATAATATTGTCCTGCACATGTGACGTAGATGTGGTCAATTATTGTGGATGATGCATTTGTTACCCTGGTAGGCTGGTTGACTATTTGTTTTTAGGTTGTAATGATAGGATGATGTTTTCCCATGTTTGGTTTATGTTGCGCATGTCGATGTTGAAATCGCCTAGAAGAATAATTTCTTTGGCAGTGGTAAATACTTTATCCATCATAGTGGTGAAATCTTCATACCAGATGGCTCCTGCACTGGGATTTCTATAAAGATACCCGACTAGAAATTGTCCCTGAGTCGGTAGTTTTATTTCTAACCATATGCACTCGGTCTCTGCTGTCTCTAAATCGCTTCTGCGGCGATAACTAATAGAAGTGGAAATATATACTACAATACCTGTTTCTAGCTTTCTACTTGAGTCTCGCCGAACTGTTTTAAAAACTATTTAGGGCAATTTTCACCATCTGATATTTTGTCGTTTAAGCGACTTTCGGAAAGTCCAAAAACATGAAAATTTTTATTTAGAATTTGTGTAAGCTCAGGAAGTTTGCCTAATAAATGGTAAATGTTCAGGTGGCCCAGCCGTAGACCATCCTTAATTAGCCATTGTGTCTGATAGGTATGCATTTTATTTTGGCGAGTGGTTTAAAAAGGAAAATAACAAAAGCAATTTTAAATACGAACCCACGAAAATTTAAACTAATTAACGTCACCAAGTAAGTGAAAATGCAAATGTTAGTACTTAACGTACGAACACTTGGTACAAGTATTGCTAAAAAATCACAATTAACTGAAATTGTCAGTAGTATATTAAAATAGTCACACAACAGTAGGCACGCACGTTTTCACACCACAACACTAAAATTCTAACAAAGTAATTAAGCAATACTGAGAGGATACGAATTAAAAAAAAGTAAAATGAAAAAATCTTGCAAATTATGAAAAGAACTGTCGAAGGCCTGTAGCCAATGAAATTAAAGTGTTTTGAGCCAAAGTAAAGTACTTAACTTTATGTGTAATCAATTAATATTTTCAGGGGGAGAGGGGGGGGTGGGGGGGTGGGGGGGGGGGGGGGGGACGGCTTTGGTCGCAGAAAAGTCAATGACAAAGTAAAATGAGTGGATTACATCGATAATGGATGTCCTCGTCACAGTAGCTTGCATGAGTGATGCTAGACTCTGTGACATTGTGGCACTGCTTCTTGAACTGTCATATAATGTGTTTGTGAGGGGCTGTCTTATAGGTAGTGGAGGAAACATAACATCGTAACGTTCGGCTTCCTGGCTGTAGGTGGCGTTCTGTTTGTTGTTAGGTACTTTGTTGGTTACAGGAGCGCTTCTTTGAGGGGCGGGTAAGGTGTGTTGTGCATTTTCATGAAGGGCTGATCTCATGGTAGATCGGTTTGCGTTCTCTGTGTCTGGTGGGTTGTCGTGTTGCGTTCGCTGCGGGTACTTGATGTTTTTTGCTAGAATGCTGCTACCTAGTTTTGATGTATGTATTTGATCTATGTAAAGGCGTTTCTTTGGTGCTCCAGAGTTGCTTGTGAAGAAAGGAGTGTTGTTGATATAGCCAATGTTGTTGTGTTCACAATAGCTCTGGATTGTCTTGTTGTTGGTGTCGGCTACGCGACGTTGGAAGCCATAGCAAGGTGGAATAATGGATGACATAAAAATGGAGGTGTTAGGAAATTTTTGTTTTATTGTTGTGGCCAGTTTGGAAATCGCCGAAGGGTTAACGCTGTGTCCATTCATTATGTCATTGATCCCTACATGTACTGTTGTTCTTGTAATATTAGATAGATAGATAGATAGATAGATAGATAGATAGATAGATAGATAGATAGATAGATAGATAGATAGATAGATAGATAGATAGATAGATAGATAGATAGATAGATAGATAGATAGATAGATAGATAGATAGATAGATAGATAGATAGATAGATAGATAGATAGATAGATAGATAGATAGATAGATAGATAGATAGATAGATAGATAGATAGATAGATAGATAGATAGATAGATAGATAGATAGATAGATAGATAGATAGATAGATAGAACGAACGAACGAACTTTATTTTCAAAGGGTTGAGAATTGGGCACGCAGGCCCGTCTGACATTCTGCCCTTCCTTTCTCTCACCATTCATACTGAATTCATTTATTCCCATATGCATTTTACATATCAATGTCAAGGAATAGATAGATAGATAGATAGATAGATAGATAGATAGATAGATAGATAGATAGATAGATAGATAGATAGATAGATAGACAGACAGACAGACAGACAGACAGACAGACAGACAGACAGACAGACAGACAGACAGACAGACAGACAGACAGACAGACAGACAGACAGACAGACAGACAGACAGACAGACAGACAGACAGACAGACAGACAGACAGACAGACAGATAGATAGATAGATAGATAGATAGATAGATAGATAGATAGATAGATAGATAGATAGATAGATAGATAGATAGATATATAGATAGATAGATAGATAGATAGATAGATAGATAGATAGATAGATAGATAGATAGATAGATAGATAGATAGATAGATAGAACTTTATTTTCGAAGGGTTGAGAATTGGGCACGCAGGCCCGTCTGACAACAATCGACACAAGCTGAACTGAGCCATAAAGAGGACCATGTCCTGTGCACTCTGGAATTCCCTGCAGACGTCAGCACAATCCCTGTCCAGATTTCTAATCGGCAGCCCCCACTTCGACCGGAAACAGCCAGTTCACATCATAGCAAGAAACCTTAACACAATCCCGGCATATTTCAAACACAAGAAACAGCACACACTGCCACCGGCACACACACACACGTCTTTCAAATAGAAGGAAACACTTCATCTATGGATACCAAAATGTGAAGGACCTTCAAAAATTTAAATTAGTAACAGCAGATACAGACACGGTCACTGTTCGCTACAAAAATTGGGCATCTGCGCAGGACCTACTGACTCTCCTTAAAAGATATGAAACTGATCTTAATGTAGCCAGGGTCAATGTGAACATTGGTCTGTCGGACGCGATAGAACATAACGAAATGGCACAAACAGAGCTAAATCAAATCTCATCTAACTTCCAGTTTCTGTTCCCAAATGCAAAGATATGCTTTTCAGCTATTATACCTCCAGTTCGCTCACATTATCGGAAATCAGTTGAGATTAATGTAGCAAAGTTTAAATTTGCTGGAGAGGTTATGATGGTAAAAGATAAGAATGATAGAGTTAGATGTGTTAACCGTGTGAGGTCCAGCTATGTAAGACCTTGAGTCTAGTGGTTGAAGAAGATGAATTCTCAAGGGATCTAACGCTACCTCTCAAGATCTCACACGGTGCTGTAAATTACTTCTAATGTATGGTGTTTGATGTGGCTAGTGTCTAGGGGATGCAATGAAATGATGGTACATCAAAACAACACAGTATAACTCTCTAATAGAATCTTAATAACTCTGTTGTTTAGTTTTCAATTTGGAAATATATTTTTTGTACAATTTATTGCGCCTGTCCTGCAATCTCTTTTGGACAGGTCTTTTAAAACTGAAGAAAATGTATGTTACACTGAAAAGTGAACTGAAAATAAGGACTCTTGGTCCAACAATAATACTATTAATATTAAAATGTTCCATAAGGTGTTTCACAGCCGGTTAAGTAATAATTAATAATGTGAGTCAGTTATTGGAGAGACTGTTTATGTCATCATTTCCCCGAGAGTTTCTGTTAATGGGTAGGGAAACAGTTTTCTCCAGATAAAGTGTCAGATTGCCCAGATTGTGGCACATAACCTGAAATTTCCTTCGTGAAGATACAATCGGTGATATGGCTCTGTAAAGAACATCAGCTCTCAGAGCTCCGCTTGACAATTATTATACAGAATACGCTGTACTGGAGACGTTACTGTCTTCACTCGTACTTCAGCTTTCCTGTCACCGGCTGGTAACAGGAAATAAAACACTGCAACATAAAAGACACCCTGGCCTTTTTATATCTGTTATATTTTTCCCTCAACTCTCTACATGATATGATGGGGTTCAGCCTCGTGTGCAATACAAGTGCACCAGCCCCTAAGTTTTTTTTGAACTCACATCATATTGTGACCACACCTCAGGTCCATATGGCAGATACGCCCCTGTCATTTTACATAGTCTTCTTCAACACAATTTAATAGGAGTATGTACATCTCCTTATATGCATATAATTTTCTTCTATTACAAAATATAAACGCTCCAGGCAATGAATAGTGTTCAGCGAACACAGAGTCTTGCTATTTTACTTTAGTCTTACAATAATTTTTAATTCCAACATTGCAATATTCAAACATAAATCAAATAGATATACCCAAACTGTCTCTTTAGGCATGTCATACACTTTCCCACTTTTTGCCTTTGCACATATTACATAATAATATAGATATTCTTCTTACCAGAATTCAATGAAATAAGCACAGGTGCGATGGATGGCACAAATTCAGCTTTGCTGCTGGCTAGACTATGACAAATACTTTTTAGTTTTAGTTACAAATAAAAGTCAAACTTCTAGGATCACATCGACCTGCTTCAGGGACAGCTTTCTACAAAATGGCAAAAACCTAACTAAGTTTTCCATAATATAAAATGCGTTGGCCAATCAGATCGGAAGACTAAGCTTTTCAATTTGAATTTTGAAAATAAAAGCAAATACAGACTTGATTTTTGGACTTAACAAGTTTTCTCTTCACTCATTCTTAGATTTCTACTATTAAAATATATTTTGTGTTAAGCCATCCCATAATTTCTCTACCCTTGTCTACCCCTCCTCCAACAGAATACATGCTTGCTTGTCTCATTTCCAACAACGCGTTCAAAATTGTAATCGTTAGTGAATGCAAAAACAAGCGTCTGTTCGTTCATCTGTCTGGGCATATCTAGTCTTTTGTCAATATTCAACAGTCCCTATTCATACAACCGTAGACTTTTCGAATACTTTATTAGTTTTGATTACATGCCCCCCTAATCAGATTATCTTTTCTTAAATCAATTGTAGGTTCTAATGACGATGTTTGTACTTTTCTACATATTTTATGTCATGTTTATAAGTAGTTAATGTTAATATGAGTGTGCTATTTTATTTTACTTTGCAATGTTGAATTCCTTGACATTGATATGTAAAATGCATATGGGAATAAATGAATTCAGTATGAAAGGTGAGAGAAAGGAAGGGCAGAATGTCAGACGGGCCTGCGTGCCCAATTCTCAACCCTTTGAAAATAAAGTTCGTTCGTTCGTTCGTTCAATATCTTTCTTATTATCTGGGGGATTTTGTATTTTTAAACATATTATTTATCAGGAGATCATAAGCTATAAAACTAACCAACTTTTATGGCCCAAGTATTGGAAATAAAGAATTCCATATATTTTCCATGTGAGTTTCAATCGCTATATTACATAAACACGCCATCTCTCTCCCCGCTTCTGTGTAGTTCAATTCGAAACAACAAGTCTGGGACGTCATAAAATGTACCAAGTTGCAGACAGAGCGAGGCGTGTGTGTTTATACCAGTCACTCTGCGTGCTTATGGAACGAACAAATATTGGACTTAGTGTCGAATTTTTCCATCTGCCGCTAACAATATCGCCCGCGTTTGCCTACAATTTTGCGTGTTTCAACCATTTGTGTCAAAAGTCTCATTCTAAAAATACACTTGCCTCTCTCCTCCTTTTCCCCCTTTTGGTCTGAAACAAAGCTAATTACGTCAAAATTGTTACCGATATTTTCAAGGTCACTGGCAAACGATTGTACCCTTACACTACGCCCTGTCTTGCTAAAATCAACTCTGACTGGCGTGGGGAAAGAAGACGCGTCACAACTTAACTATTTTTATTTCTATACTATCTTACTTTATAATTACAAATAATAATTTTATCGGTGTATCAATGTAATTTTATCACAATTAACAACAACAAATTGAAAAAGCATTGCACCAGACACCACCATACATTTATAGAACACTCCTCGTTCCTTGCCACATCTGGAGCTTCTAAGAAGCATCTTTATAGCGGCGACATTTCCTTATCTGATCAAAGAACCAGTATGTTGGCGACAAACATCAAACATCCAGAAAACACCCTCAGAGGCACAACCAGCACATCAGCATCCAGGTATCCTTCTAAGCGACACACGAGTGCAACCAGCTACTTCTCTAATGCGAATTACGACCTTGAGTTTCCATCAATACCCACAACTTCAAACACCAGCCAGACAACACTGTCACACAATCAGGAGTATCAAGACACACCCCTTGTTAGAACTACAGATGTGCAGGAAACAGCCAATAATATCAGCCTTCAGCAACATTCTACGACCGACGACCCACCTCAACAACAACAGCCTGCGGCACTCCATCCCCAACGGTCTGTAAGTGACTCAATTCAAACAACTCAGGGTCCATCTACTGAAATCTCTTCACGTCCGCTGTCGTACCCGACACCAATGAGAGATCACCCATCATCGCTGTCATCACATGTTTTCCCATATCAACCCGCACATCCAACCTTTCATAACTTTCTACATCAGCAAAGCCTCTTGAACTGCGCACCTTACACTTGGAGGTCCTACTTCAACATCCAGCTCACACCTACTACCAAATGAATCATCTATCACGGCCTAATCCATCTCGCTTTTATTTTCAAAAAACCCTCTCCTCAACATTATCAGTGACTGTTCACTTCACAAGTCGATGTCTCTGTAGGACTAGTAACTGTCGGATAATGCTTATCTATTTGTTCTCAATGTCTGTCTGCCTGTTTGTCTGTCTGCCCGTCTATTCTCTTGGTGCAGCTTAACTTTGTTGTTAACATTCACAGTGTGGATGGGTGCGCTTGTTTTGTGACAATTTTCTTACAATTTTTACATAGTTCAGTTATCTGAATTGTTTTGAATTAGTTGTATTAAGTTTTGCATTTATTTCCTAGTACTATTAATCTCACTTCTTTAGCAACTTCGCGATGTTTAATTAGTTATTTACTTTCTAAATAATAAAATTCCTGTGTGTTCGGAACAGACTGTATTCGAAGATATAAACCTCACTTTTTGCAAAGATCCACATACATTTAACCGTGTCCACGAACGTTAGTGAAATTTACTGTAGTGTGTATTTTATAATTTGTTTACAATTTTGTATTAACCCTAGTTACTAATTTTTATTGCGTCTTACTACCATTCGTCTTGGTGTCCATTCCTCTGATTCATGCTTCCCCCATTCACTCTTTCCTCCTGACTATTATCATGTGCGAAAACTCTAATCAAAATATAGGCAATACCACTAATCCATGGCTTACACTAACAGGGCTTAAAATTGGACATTTAAACATTTACCACCTGCCAGGTAAGCTTTCTGAAGTCTCCACCTCTCTCCAACAAAACTTCCACATATTCGGTTTTTCTGAAACCCGTCTCAATGACAAAATTACAGATGAAGAAATTAGCATTCATGGATTCACAACCATCCGGAGGGATTTTAACAGACAACTTGAAACAGGGCTAGTCATATACATCTCAACATCTCTTCAGTACAGACGCCGTGATAATCTAGAACATACTGGCATTGAATGTATATGGCTGGAAATAAAACTCCCCAACCTGACCCCTGTTTTAATTGGTTACATGTACCGGACCCCTAGCTCTTCTACTGTATGGTTTGACACATTCTCATGAATGATGGACAACGTTTGGGCTTCTTCGAAGGAAATTATTCTACTGGGGGATTTCAATATTGACCTTCACAAACCGAACAATATGTGGAATAATATCACAATCTCATACAATCTCACACAATTAGTCACCCAACCCACGAGAGTAACAGACTCATCATCTACACTAATTGATCACATCTATACGACCTGCCCAGAAAACATTATAGAATGCACAGTCACACAGACAGCAATAAGTGACAACTATCCTATTTGCTGTACCTGGACGAGAAAGGGGTTCAAAGCACCTAAAACGGAACACATCACAGTCCACTACAGAAATTTCAAAAACTTTAACCTTCAGTTGTTCCTACAAGACCTACAAATATCCCCTCTCTCATACGTGTACCAACTTCCGCATCCAGAAGAAGCCATAACATACTGGACACAAACTTTCAACAACGTATTCGACAAACATGTTCCTATAAAGCAGGTTCGTGTCAAAAACATCAGAAAGACCCCATGGATAACAAAAGAAATATTATCAGCAATGAGAGAGCGGGACGAGGCTCATAAGCTCAAAGATTTCAGCAGGTATCGGATACTTAGAAACAAAGTACAATACCTCTTTCGTCAGAAAAAGAAACTACATTTCAGAAAGATGATTAAAGACAAAGCAAACAGCAAAGAAGTCTGGGCAGCCATTAGAACACCAACACACAAATCAAAGTAACTAAACTCTTTACCAAAAAGCTGCTCCCTAACGGCAACTCATTTTAGTAACCACTTCAAAACAGAAATTAACCATCTCAAGTCGACACTAAAGCCTATGGACTGCGATATTAGTAAATTAACAGACTTCTGCAGCACCGAACACACCACAAGAGATCTAAGAGATATTCCTTTTCTAACAGTACACGAAGTACTCAAATATATCTTGGCACTAAAAAACAACAACTCATCTGGACTTGATGGTATCAGCAATAAGATTCTACGTTACGCTGAACCCATCATTTGCGACTCTTTAACCTATGTATACAACCAATGTATTGCACACAACCACTTCCCTACAGCATTTAAAACTGCCAAAGTGTATCCTCTCTATTAATCTGGCTCACATAGCGATCCCAACAGTTACAGATCAATATCCATTCTATCATCTATATCAAAACCACTAGAGAAACACATTTACAACACCACACTTCAACACTTAACAGCAAACAAACTGCTCATTGAGAGCCAGTCAGGTTTCAGACCCAAACATTCCTGTCCCACAGCTCTCACCAAAATGGCAGACAACTAGCTGTTGAACATAAATGATGGAAAATTATGTGGTGCTGTTTTTTGTCGACTTCAAGAAAGCATTTGACATGATTGACCACACTATCTTGGTTCAAAAGTTAGAAACCCTCAGAATAGGTCCTAATCCACTAAACATCATCAAATCATTCCTGGCAGATCGACAACAGTTAGTGCTCCACAACAACTCGACATCAGATTTCTCGAAGATAGATACAGGAGTACTGCAGGGTTCTATTCTTGAACCCCTAACCTTCGCACTGTTCATCAACGACCTGCCACTACATCTAAAATATTCAACATGTGACCTCTTTGCAGATGATTGTACTATCTACACTAGTGACACCGACTGCGCGGCACTTGAAATGACTCTTCAAAGCGATGTAGACAATCTAACAAAATGGAGTAATATGAACCGTATGCCAGTAAACACAGGAAAAACAAAATCTATGTTGATTAGCACCAGACATAAACTTCTAAACTTCACCAAAAGATCGCTACAGCTACATGCGGAGTCAATACGCATTGATCATGTAACAGAACACAAAGTTCTAGGCTTGACGATTGACCAGCACTTAACGTGGACCTCCCACGTACGGAATTTAATCAAACACTTGGGAGCAGCGCTGTTGTAATGGCTACAACGTTGTACTGGCGACCAGGTTTTCAAGGTTCAAGGCCGGGCGTCAACGTTTGAAGGAATGTTTACGACCGGGAATTTGACTGAATAACCTGAACGGCTCCTGCACATAAACCCTTTGTGGATGGGAAGGAGCAAAGCTCCTGACCGGGTTGGAAGGAAAGTCCACTGACCCCCCAGCCTCGCAATGACATGTCATTGGGCCAAAAGAGTTGGAAAGCTCGAGTGCCGCTGGTTAGAGAAGAAGAAGAAGAAGAAGAAGAAGAAGAAGAAGAAGAAGAAGAAGAAGAAGAAGAAGAAGAAGAAGAAGAAGAAGAAGAAGAAGAAGAACGAAACACTTAGCTCAAAAGACATACCAGCTGGCCAAAATAAAACACTTCTTTGACGCAGACACTAGACTATTGTTCTACACTTCACATATACAGACACATCTAGATTATTGCTCTACACTATGGGATTGTTGCCCTGCTTCCACCTCAAAGAGACTGCACTCCCTGTATAAGAGAGCAGTACGTCTGATTACCGATAATCGCACGATACTACATGCAAAGACACGAAAAGAATCCAAAATACTGTCCCTAAAAAACGTCTCCTCTACAACAAAGCCAAGCTGACTCACGCAATTCTATCAAACAATGCCCCGCCGTACTTACGATCATTGTTTCAAACCAGTAGAAGAGAGGGACTACAATTACATCAGTTACGTCTGCCCAAACCTAGGATCGACCTGTTCAAAAAGAGTCTAGCCTACTCTGGAGCCTACTTGTGGAACAGCCTTCCACACCACACAAAAAAAACCAACATACACAATACTCATTCAACAAAGCCCTTTTTAAACACTTGATCAACACCGATTATCTACCCCCATAGAAGCAGCCATTGTCAGTCCACATCTTATCTATATTTCAACCTTTCTTTTCCTCTTCCGCTCGTTATTGTCTATGTGAAAAATTTGTTTTATATCCATGTGTATTGCTATATAATGTAATGTATGTGAGAATGTACCTGCATAGCACTGTACTTTTGAAATATGTAATTGTATTTTGTTTGCTAAAATGTGATGATGTGTATGAGAATGAGCAGATATACATTTTTACAGCTCGAAGATGTGTCCTGCTACAGAAGTGGGTAAGAAATTATTATTATTATTTCATTTTCCCTCAAGAATGTACAGATATAAGCGAGAATATGTTTATGTAATTTGTGTATTGATGTTTAATGACACATTCAAAAAATGCAGATTAATTGCTGATGAACACATGAGTGAGTGTCGGGATACAGAATGAAAGATAAAGGGCTAGATGGTCGGGCAGACATGGGTCCCCAATTCTTTACCCTTTTAAATAAAGTTATGTTCATCTATCTCTCCTACTGATTCTGCTCTTGGGTTAAGGAGGGCAAAGAAATAACACCAAATCTCACCTCCTTCAATAGCAGACTGTCAAATACTTCATGAGTTCTGATGCCATGCCACCTAATCTGATTATGCTTGAAATCATAATTTACTGTACGTTTTTTTGTTTTTGTTTAAATTAAATTAAATTTTATTTTTTTATAATATTTGTTTAATTAACAATACTTAATTTTGATTATGACTGCAAACTGTAAACGAACGCTGTTATTCTTCTTCTTCTTCCATCTTTAGCCGCGGATCGACAAAGCAGTCCGTGGCCAATACGCCTAGTGGCGTCTTAGGGCAACAAGAAATTAACTGTTGTTCCGTTACGCCTAGTGGCGTTTATTGGTACAACAAAGAATTACTTGTTGTTTCCGTAATCTGAGTGACTGGCAAGCGGATGATCAGCCCGCTGTTATATTACCTTTATAATGTTGCATACCTTCATATTAATGCTTTAAGTAACTTGTGGGAATGAAAGGATATAATATACAAGATAAATGAGAGTGGAAGGGCAGAATGTTAGACGGGCCTGCGCGCCCAATTCTTAACCCTTCGAAAATAAAGTTTGTTCGTTCGTTCACCTTTCAAGCTGAATTCATTTATTCTCACATGCATTTTACATATCAATATCAAGGAATTGAACGTTGTAAAGTAAAATAAAATAGCACACTCATATTAACATTAACTACTTATAAGCATGACATAAAATATGTTGAAAAGTACAAACATCGTCATTAGAACCTACAGTTGACATTATAAGAATGGATAATCCCATTAGGGGGGCATGTAATCAGAACTCATAAAGTATTCGAAAAGTCTACGATTGTATGAATAGGGACTGTGGTTGTTTCTTAGGTTATGTGGAAGACAATTCCAAAGATGAGCAGCAGAGTACGCTAAGCTTTTCTTGAATAAGTCAAGCCTAGGCTTGGGTACGTGCAATTTGTTTAAGCGTTGACTGCGTCTTTCGTTGTATTTGAACATTGGCCACAGATATGCTGGAGTATTATGTGACATGATTTTGTGAACAAATTTAGCTTTGTTAAACAGAAGGAGCTTTTTTAAGTGCAGTATTTTGAGATTTTTATATAGATCTACACACTGAGTTAGGCAGGTGTCAGAGACTAGACGCATTGCACGCTTTTGTAGTAAACGGAGTCTCTTTGTGTTGGACATTGAGCAACCATGCCACATTGTGGAGCAATAGTCAAGGTTTGCTTGTATGTGAGATATATAGAACAATTTTCGTGCGTCTTCATCTAGGAAATGTTTGATTTTAGCTAACTGGTAAACTTTATATACCGTTTGCTTGGTCAGTGTAAGTACATATGAGTTCCAATTTAGATGCTGGTCAGCGACTATACCTAGAGTTTTATGTTCATTAACGTTTTCAATTAGTGAGGTACCAATGTAGATCTGAAGTGTTGTTTTCTCTGAATTTTGTAATTTTTGTCTAGTTGATATTAACATGCATTTTGTTTTAATGATATTTATTAGCATCCGATTTCCGTTGCTCCACTTAATCAGATTATCTGTATATTTTTGTAACGAAAGTTCGAGTGTTACAATTTGTATCACTCTTGTAAACCGTACAGTCGTCTGCAAACAGGTCACAGGAGGAGTTCTTAACGTGTAGTGGAAGGTCATTAACGTATATGGCAAAAAGTAGAGGACCAAGTATAGAACCCTGAGGAACGCCTGTATTTATTACTGCTGGGTTAGAATATGAGTTATTGTAAGAAACTATATGTTTTCTGTCTGACAGGAATGATTTAATTATTGTCACCAGTTGAAAGTTTACTTTTGATGTTTCTAGTTTTCAAATTAAAGTAGCGTGATCTATCATTTCAAATGCTTTTTTAAAGTCTACAAAGACTGCCCCACACATGTTATCGTTGTTAATATTTAGGTGCCAGTCGTCTATCATCTTAGTTAGAGCAGTGTGACATGAATGTTTAGGTCTAAACCCCCACTTACTATCAATTAGGTGTTGTATTGTTATTTTATATATGTGTTTTTCCTGTGGTTTGGATAGCGACGATATTAGAGAGATTGGCCTATAGTTACTAAAGTTATATTTATTGGAGGAACCAGGTTTGAAAAGAGGATATACCTTAGCTACTTTAAAGTGCGACGGAAAGTAAATCTTTGCGATACATAGATTGTATATGTATGTTAGTGAATCTCTAGTAACTGGCGCAGCATAGCGCAGTAGTCGATTACTGATTCTGTCAAGTCCTGATGAGTTATTCTTTTTAAGGCCTAGAAGATAGTTATACACTTCATTAACTGTCATAAAAGGAATGTCGGATGGGATTGTGTGTGTGCATTTGTTCTCGCGGAATGCTGACAGTTGGCCTAGGTCACAAGGGGAATCTTGTGTCGTAGACTTAAGACTAGTTATTTCTGCCTGAAAGTAAGTGCTGAAGTCTGTACAAGTAAATGAGATACTGGGGGTTAACAAGTCTGGAGAATTTCGGTTGTTTGCTAGGGTGTCGATTGCTTTCCCCATATCTTTACTGTTAGTTTTGTTCTGAACTAAGTTTCTAAAGTATGTTTTCTTTTCTCTACGTATTAAATATTGTACCTTATTTCTTTGTGCCCTGTATGTGTTAAAGTCCTTATGTTTGTGAGCTCGATCTCGCTGCCTCATGGCTTCTAGCACTGCTTGTGTGATCCAAGGAGATTTGATCTGTCGTTTCACACGAACTTCTTTAGTTGGTGCGTGGTTATCAAACACACAATGAAAGACACGTGTCCAATGAGCAATGGCGTCATCGGGATCAGAAAGCTGGTAAACACTGGCTAGAGGTGCAGCTCGCAAATCATTTAAAAATAGTTCATGGTTGAAGTTTTTGAAACTTCTAAATTTAATACTTATATGTTTATTTCTGGGAGCTTTATACTTATTCTTTGACCACATGCAATATATTCGATAGTGGTCACTCATTGCGACAATAGGAACAGAGCATTATATGATGTTTTCTGCACAGGTGATGTAGATGTGGTCGATTGTTGTGGATGATGTTGCTGTTACTCTGGTAGGCTGGTTGACTATTTGTTTTAAGTTGTAAGATAGTATGATGTTTTCCCACGTTTGGTTTGTGTTGTGCATGTCAATGTTGAAGTCGCCTAGAAGAATAATTTCTTTGGCAGTGGTACATACTTTGTCCATCATAGTGGTGAAATCTTCATACCAGATGGTTCCTACACTGGGATTTCTATAAAGATACCCGAATAGAAAGTGTCCCTGAGTCGGTAGTTTTATTTCTAACCATATGCACTTGGTCTCTTCTGTCTCTAAATCGCTTCTGCGGCGATAACTAATAGAAGTGGAAATATATACTACAATACCTGTTTCTAGCTTTCTACTTGAGTCTCGTCGAACAGTCTTAAAGCCTTGTAGTGCAATATCATCATCTGATATCTTGTCACTTAAACGACTTTCCGAAAGTCCAAAAACATGAAAATTTTGATTCAGAATTCGTGTAAGTTCAGGAAGTTTGCCTAATAGATGGTAAATGTTTAGATGACCCAACCGTAGGCCATCCTTAATTAGTCATTGTGTCTGATTTGTATGCATTTAATTTTGGATAGGGGTTTTTTTAAATATCAATAACAAAAGCAGTATTAACACAAAAATCGCGAATATTTAGACTAATTAACTTTACCAAGTAGGTGAAAGTAAAAATGTTAGTACTTAACAAGGACGTATTACTTTAGGCGTAACAGTAATCAACTAAATTAGAAGGGAGAGACGGCTTTGGTCGCAGGGATTAAGTCAGTGAAAAGGTATGTGTGTAGTCATCATCGATAATGGATGTCTCTGTCTGGTATATAGTAGGGGCCACGTTGCACAGACGTCATTAGGGCTTGGCTGAGTGACGCAGGGCTGAATTGTATCAGGTAGCCAAGTTCTGGATTCCACTGAGGACGATGATGTTGGCTACGGGAGGAAGAATGACTGTAGATTTCGTCTGTCGTCGTTTCAGCACTGCTAGGAGGTGTCTGCCTCTGGGACCTTGTGACATTGCTTGTAGAATTGTCATGTAATTTGTTTGTGAAGGACTGTCTTATGGGCAGTGCAGGAAACATAACATCATAACGTTCGGCTTCCTGACTGTTGGTGGTATTATGGTTGTTGTAAGGTAAACCACTCCCAATTGGTGCGCTTCTATGAGGTAAGGTATGTTGTGCATTATCCTGATTGGCTGATCTCATGGTAGATGGGGGGTTTTTTTCGGTGTATTTTGAGTTGTCGTTTTGCGTACGCTCCGGATATTTAATGTTTTTTGCTAGGATGCTGCTTCCTAGTTTGGATGTATGTATTTGATCTATGTAGAGGCGTTTCTTCGGTGCTCCTGAGTTGCTTGTAAAGAAAGGAGTGTGGTTGATAAAACTAATGTTGTTGTGTTTGCAGCAGTTCTGTAGTGTCTTGTTGTTGATGTCTGCTATGTGACGCTGGAAGCCATAACAAGGCGGAATAATTGATGACATATAAATGCAGGTGATAGGAAATTGTTGCTTTATTGTAGTGGTCAGTCTGGAAATTGCAGAGGGGTTTACGCTGAGTCCATTCATTATGTCGTTGATTCCTATATGTATTGTTGTTCTTGTAATGTTATGGTGTATGTTGAACATATTGATTTTTAGCAATTAGACTTTCAGTTCCAGCTCCATGCATCGTCAGCACTGAAACGCATTCTTCTTTTGTGGTGGACATCCGATCGTTGTGAATGCCTTTTAAGAGAGAGTCGCCAATTATGATATGTGTTGCTTCACTACATGGTTGTTGACTCGTCTTTCGTTTTGATTTTTGTCGTCGCCATTGATTCTCTTGGTGTGAATCGTCCTGATGAGCCTGGGTTATTTGAATGGGTGGTTGGAGCGTCGGTACATGATTTGGCAGCTGTTCACTTTGTACTGAACTCTCATTAAGGGCTGAAAACCTGTTACTTATTTTTACACTGAAAGGGTAATTTTCGTGTGTACTTGAAACTTGTTTGGTTTGACATTGTTGCTGCTTGTGGCATTCGTTTGATGTTTGTTCTTTTGTAGAATCACCAAATGCTTCAGGTACAATAAGATGATGCACCGACTGAGTTGTTTTAGAAACAGGAAAATCGCTCCGTAGTTGTTCAATGATGAGTTTTATATTGGCATTATCTTCTCTCAAAGAAAGTATTTCATTTTTGAGGAGTTCGTTTTCTGTACTCATCGATTTGTGGACAATAGTTGACAGATCAGCAATTAGAGCTCACACTGTATTCTCCATTTTTAGCACCAGTTCATGGCAGCACGGTGTATTTATCCATAGATAAAAAGGTAGGTAGGTAGGTAGGTAGGTAGGTAGGTAGGTAGGTAGGTAGGTAGGTAGATAGGTAGATAGATAGATAGATAGATAGATAGATAGATAGATAGATAGATAGATAGATAGATAGATAGATAGATAGATAGATAGATAGATAGATAGATAGATAGATAGATAGATAGATAGATAGATAGATAGATAGATAGGTAGGTAGGTAGGTAGGTAGGTAGGTAGGTAGGTAGGTAGGTAGGTAGGTAGGTAGGTAGGTAGGTAGGTAGGTAGGTAGGTAGGTAGGTAGGTAGGTAGGTAGGTAGGTAGGTAGATAGATAGATAGATAGATAGATAGATAGATAGATAGATAGATAGATAGATAGATAGATAGATAGATAGATAGATAGATAGATAGATAGATAGATAGATAGATAGATAGATAGATAGATAGATAGATAGATAGATAGATAGATAGATAGAACGAACGAACGAACGAACTTTATTTTCAAAGGGTTGAGAATTGGGCACGCAGGCCCGCAGGCCCGTCTGACATTCTGCCCTTCCTTTCTCTCACCTTTCATACTGAATTCATTTATTCCCATATGCATTTTACATATCAATGTCAAGGAATTCAACGTTGCAAAGTAAAATAAAATAGCACACTCATATTAACATTAACTACTTATAAACATGACATAAAATATGTAGAAAAGTACAAACATCGTCATTAGAACCTATAGTTGATATTATAAGAAAAGATAATCTGATTAGGGGGGGCATGTAATCAAAACTAATAAAGCATTCGAAAAGTCTACGATTGTATGAATAGGGACTGAAAGAGAGCGAACGAACTTTATTTTCAAAGTGTTGAGAGAAAGGAACTTAGGCCCGTCTAAGAGAGAGAGAGAGAGAAGGCGAGAGAGAGAGAGAGAGAGAGAAAGCGAGAGAGAGAGAGAGAGAGAGAGAGAGAGAGAGAAGGCGAGAGAGAGAGAGAGCCAGCGAGAGAGCGAACGAACTTTGTTTTCAAAGTGTTGAGAAATAGGAACATAGGTTCGTCTAAGAGAGAACGAACGAACGAACTTTATTTTCAAAGGGTTGAGAATTGGGCTCACAGGCCCGTCTGACATTCTGCCCTTCCTTTCTCTCGTCTTTTATACTGATTTCATTTATTCTCACATATATTTTACCCATCAATTCAAGGAATTCAGCGTTGTAAAGGTAAAATAATAGCATACTCACATTCACAGTATCTAATTATAAACATGAAATAGAATATGTTGAAAAGTACAAACTAAGTATTACCATGAAACAAAATATATTGAAAAGCACTAACATCAGCATTAAACCTACACTCGATATTATACCATTTGTTCGGAAAAATAATCACATTAGGGGGGCAGATAATCAGAACTCATAAAGTATTCGAAAAGTTTACGATTGTATGAATAGGGACTGAGGTTGTTATGTTTTAGATAATGTGGAAGATAGTTCCAAAGATGAGCAGCAGAGTAAGCTAAGCTTTTCTTAAATAAGTCAAGCCTAGGCTTGGGCACTTGTATTTTGTTAAGGCGTTGACTGCGTCTTTCATTGTATTTGAACATTGGCCACAGATATGTTGGAGCATTCTGTGACAGGATTTTGTGAACAAATTTAGCTTTGTTGAACAGAAAGCGCTTTCTTAGAGGCAGTATTTTGAGATCTTTATATAGATCTACACACTGTGTTTGGCAGTTGTCAGAAACTAGACGCACTGCACGCTTTTAGATAGATAGATAGAAAGAGAGAGAGTGACAGACAGACAGACAGACAGACAGACAGACAGATAGATAGATAGATAGATAGATAGATAGATAGATAGATAGATAGATAGATACTTTGTTTCTTCAAAACCTTTTGCTTACTATTTATATTTACAAACCATTTTCCAGATCAATGTTTTTTTAATGCTTCATATTTCAAAATTCAACAGTAATAACTTTCCGTAGAATAATTTAATTGTAGGCCTAAGTACACTGTGTTTCTTATAAACTGGGTATTCTCATGTATGTTTGATTATCCGAACTACGTGAGTAACCGAACAAACCTTGCTCTCAGTTAATTCGGATAATCGATGCCTTACTGAATATTAAAAGTTGTCTCTTCCCCTCTTACATTCTCTCCCCTTATTCTACCTTTGACCATACATTCAAATTCCCAAACTCGACCTTTGCCCACATCCTGCACGTCTCCCAGCCCGTTATATACGGTACACAGAATCAACTGTTGATTTGCCAAGTTCTGGAAGTTTCCCTGCGTCTGGAATGCCCTAAGTAAACTCATCAGTGTCAACATATCTAACCCGTCATATCATTAGTTACTCATCACGGCAGGTACGAACTGAAACGATCTACAATATCCAGTGTGCCTCGTGTTCCGCATTACGCTATCTTCGGGCTCGTCACCCACCACACACAAAGTGAACTTTGTAATTGTGGAGTGTCCAGCACGCAACAAATCTTTATTGTTAATTTTAAAATGACATTTTGAATCACTAGCCATAGAAAAACTCAAGCAGGAGTAACAGCGCAGTCTACAAGCAGATTGATAAATCACCTATTTTTAAATTCCATTTTTCTTTACCCCTATCGAACTAACATATGAAACAACGTCAAAATAAAGGCATTTAATTACTTTTTTTTCCCCAACATAAAATGCCGTGTCATATTAACGTTATAACCTGGGTTGTTGAGTCGTTATAACCAGGGTTGTGGAGTCGTTATAACCAGGGTTGTGGAGTCGTTATAACCAGGGTTGTGGAGTCGTTATAACCAGGGTTGTGGAGTCGGCTAAAAAGAATGTTGGCTCTGACTACTACAATTTCAGAAGTCCGACTCCTACTCCCGACTCCGACTACAGCTTTTTCCTAGTCACATGGCATTCAATTTGGAGTCCGACAATTGTTACCGACTCTGACGCCACTAAAAACGACCGACTCCACGACTCCGACTCCCACTCCACAGTCCTGATTATAACTCAGCATGAGAACCGGCTGTTCGACACATTATTTCATAGCAGGCAGCAATTTTAGTTATCACTCCCTTTCTCTCTCTATCTCCCGCTCTCTCTATCTCGCTCTCTCTATCTCGCTCTCTCTATCTCGCTGTCTCTATCTCGCGCTCTCTCTCTGTCTCTCTCTCTCTTTATCTCGCTCTCTCTAGTAATGTCAGTTCATTGGCTATTTTAAGTTTCATTTGTTTTTAGTTTTGTTTGTAGGAATTTAAAAAAAAAACAACTTATTTGTCGATTGGCAATGGTTGCTTCTTGTTTTAACATGCATTGAGTGCACATCCAATAGATACAGGTGAGAATATTAAAACATTAAAAATAGAAAGTATCTTTCAATCACGCTGCACTCCAGAACTGTCTACTGCTTGAGCGGAGCAGGTCGGTAGTGTGACCTTCTCCAGCCCGGCTGAGGGAGAAACTGTATGGTGACGAGAGATACCTGAGACGGGCTGTCAGCCTTATAAGAGCGATAGATGTGGTTATCTGAGAGCGAAAGAAGAAGAAGAAGAAGAAGAAGAATCACACTATAGAAATCTATTCGATCCTAAGGTTTATATACTTTTACCAATACTAGTAAGCAAAGTGCGTTCAGTTTTTCTGAATTTAATAGCCGATTTGATTATCTTTTGCTTCTGTTTCTTGTCCGCTGATTTCTTTCTGTTTTATTTTCCTTTCTTTCTGTCTTTATTTCCTTCTTTCTACAGCATTCTATGCCGTAAAGAGCGAAGGTCAGTTTATCATCAGTTTCTGATTCATCGCACTGGGTTTTGGCGTATATCATACTAAGGTATCGGCCATTCGTCCTGTCTGCCTATCTTGGGGTTACCTGTTCTCTGGTCCCTTCTGCTATGATATTATGCTCCCTTGATGCTGGTTGAAGGAGCCTTATCACAGCCGGATTTAAATATGTGTAGGCCCTAGGCACCCTTATTCCGAAATGTCATATAGAAGAGGGCACATAATTGTCCCTTCATTCGTAGACCATAACGCCAAATATTTATTCAAAATTATTTTTATTTATTTACACAAGGCATACTTCATTCACTGAGCAAGAACCATAGAATCGGACCCGTAACGGTTTGAGACCGAAAGTTGTAACAACAGACATTGAAAATTCCAGTTCGATAGGATTAGCTCTTTGATTTTAAAATAAATACCCTCGGCTCCAAATATAACCGGTTCCATGCCCAACACTCCTTTGTCTTTTGTTGTTGCTGAGATGATGGAGAGAAAAGGTGAAAAAGTAATGTCGTCTGCATTATCGTTGATAGTTCTAGTTGCCATTTCTACTATTAAAAAGTAGTTTTATTAACTGTTCGCTTTTAATATTTGCAATGTTCAGTCAGTTAACAACCACAATAAAAAATTATATTGATGACTAATTCCCGTAAGATACTCCAAATGATTATTAAATATAGTGATCATTATTCATGTAAAATTAAGATGTTTGGCAACCCTGTGTCGGGCAACCCTGTATTCTTCGCCGTCTATTTCTTCTATCTCGTGTAACATGAGATTTCGACTCTTCTCCACTTTTCCACAAAAATGCCCACACCAAAAAAAGCACACACGCAAGCAAACAAAACACTCTATCCACAAATCAGTACCGTCTATTCGTTAAATGCACCACAGAACCACCGCCAGCGTATATCTGAATGTAACACCAACACACAGCTGGACACATACGCTTGCTGTTCACACACACACACGCACACACACACATATATATATATATATATATATATATATATATATATATATATATATATATATATATATATATATATATATATATATATATATATATATAGTTTTGGCGTTTTACTGAGGTGGTGTAGTCTTGATTTTCTGAAGATAATTTCCTGTTACGTGGTGTAAAATATTTTACAGAACAATTTTCTTTCATAATTATGGTGCCTTATCAATAATTGAATCCTTCCACATTCTACATAATCTGAAAAGTCCCTTCTTATTTTTTAATTCTCATTTCTTCACTTCTACCCAGATCATTTGTATTTTTTTTTTAACCTCAAAATATACAGAACTAACTATCACTTTATTACAGAAAACGCTGTCACATTTATCCTTACAGCTCAGAATGAGACCCGGCCTGTTCAGAATATAATTTCATAGAGGGCAGTATTTCCTGCTGTCTCATGTAACGTCAGTTTATTAGCCATTTACAATTGTATTTATTTATTTTTAAATTTTGATTCTGGAAATTAAAAAAAACTTGAAATTAAAACTTTTTGTCAAATATCACTTATTGTTTCTTGTTTAGACATTAATTGTTTCACGTATATCTTACTTCTTCTTCGTTTTACACCCTCGAACGTCTATTGGAATATTTTCAAAGTAAGCAGTCGTCAGCTTTTGGAAATTTGTATCTTCATATAGGTTTTTTTTTTCTTCCAGGAATGGTACTGGTGATGGCTATAAGTGCTTTCTTTGTTGCTTATAAGTTGGGGCCTCTTTGAAGCTGATGTTCAGTAGTTATTTTATCGGTGCTACATTTACACTCATCGGTAGTTCTGATCTTTAGCTTGTTGAATATGTGATATCTCAGTCTGTTGTGGCCCTTGTGGAGTCTGAAGATTATCATTTGTTATTTCCTGCTGAGCTGGCAATATGTATCATTTTGTGTGTACCGCATGCTCTACATTCCATTGGTTTCTGTATCTGGTTCTGATCAAACTCTTTGTCTCGTCCAAAGTTATGCTTGTATCAGAGTGAAGTAGCTTTCCCCCTTCCTTTGCCAATCTGTCAGCCTCTTCATCGCCGGAGATGCTACAATGTTTCAAATATATCGAAATCTATTCAAGTGAGGACATAACAATTTAAAAAATGGTTACCATTATAACTGTACTTCCTATCTAAAATACATAGACAAAATTATTTTTATTTGGGGGGGATACTCTAATGTTTCTTCCTATTCTAAAATACCTTAATATATTTGTCTGCCTGTCTTTTTCTCGGTTAATTATCATTCGAGTCATTGATTGTTCTCCATTCCTGAACCGAATGCCTTTCGCATTGAACCCAGCTTGGCCTTTTTCCGTGTGCAGTGAAGAAGAAAACTTCACGCCGAAGTTTCCAGGGCCGTTATGTTCGCGAGTGTATTAGCTACAGCCGTCAAAAGTACTTGGCACATACTATTCGTTACCATGCCACTTTGCACTATTATTAATAAACTTTCGCGTGCTAGAATTTCAACCAAGTGCTTGATCTCTCCAAACACGATTCCCCAGAGTTCAATTCCTCAGCAGGGGGTACCAAGATCGCTAATGACTAGATGCAATCTCCGCGTGAGATCTACGCCTGCGCAGTTCATTACCCGGACGAGGAAGCGGTGTCAAGTGACGTCATGCGGCTTCCCCTGCAGGTTGGATGCATCCCCTTGTGATTTGTTGGGAGTTATGATCGTGTTGATGAGCCAGATAATGACGCACCTGACGAGGGCGATGATGACCGTGGTAATTGTAGCAATGCTCATCGGTGTCAGTGCTGAACGAGACATTGTTATTATCCCAAGCTCCTTCATCTATATCAGCCTTCCTCCACTTGTATCGTTATCTTCCGAGAATTTGTCTTCATTGGCATGTATCTGTTTATGACCCAGGACGACTTTAGAATGACTTTTATTTCCACGGTGGCCACATTTTCTGTTTCATTCTAAAATGTCTTCGAAAATGACGTGTAAACAAATATTGAATATTATTACAACAAATATAACTCTTTAAAAACACAGACACAATTAAATAATCTTGTCTATTAACCAAAATGCCCAAGGGCAGGGGTTTTTAACCTTTTTTTTTTTTGGCTCATGCCCCCCCCCCCCCCTTTTCTGAGTCTCATTTATCTCTGTGCATCCCCAGATAGACAATGTTAGCTGGGGAAGAGGTACTTTACCATCTTACTGTGGGGTCATACGGCCCACGCTGAGAACCACTGCCCTAGAGCACACGTTTTTATTATTAATAAAATTAAGATGGTAAAAGTTTTCCCTGACAGTGTCAGCACGATAAAACTTTCGCAATATTAGACAGATATGCCCTGACAGATAAGGGACAACACAACAGTCGTACGCGTAGACAACTACGCTCTAACAGATATTAGACAACCGTTGTACATGTAGACAAATAATGTAATAGAAAATAGAAAGCCGTATCGCCTGTTGACAACTATGTCCAAACAGATGCAATTCGAAAAATGTGTAATCAAAAACGAGAGAAAACTATCGCACGTGTAGACAAAAATGCCCGAACAGATATTCATATACAAAGAAAAATAATGCATGCTCAAAACATTACATTGATACACATATTAAAATAAATTACAGCCGAAAGCATGAACTTACTGGGGAAGCTTCGATGAGATCATTCAAACTGCTCTAACATACGCTCAAGTTTCTCTGCTTTATTTGTAACTATCAGCCTCTAAAGAAATTCTAATTTTACATTATATCTGCTGATATCAACGCAAAAACAAAGCGTTAGTTGATTTTTCAAATTCTGATAAACTGCGAAAAGTAATGATATTGTAACCGAATGTGACATTTGTGGGTGCCTAGAAAGAGAGAGAAGATTTGTTTAACTGTTTCTCTTGGCTGGTAAGCGTGTCTGAAAGTGTCTTGAATTTCTGCAAATAAATTGTGGTAATGATGTGTGAAATGCTGAAAATAAAAGTAAAGAAAGTCAGTGTCTGTACGTGTCTTTTATATTATAATGTTAGTTTGTAGTGACAGAATGGTTCCTGTGGCCAAGATCACGTCTAGGGTAGTAAACGTATAAGACACCGCAACAAGCCAACATTACTCTGAATTATTTAAGCCACAATGGACGAAGTGGACGATATACATTTTATTTAACAATTCACGCTGCTCCAAAGGAAATACAGATCAAGCCAATACACAAATGAATATTAGACAAACATAAAGGTATGTTTTCAGGCACTCGTAAGAAATAAAGAAGTAGAACACTAGACAACAGAAAAACAACAGACGTGAGTGGATTACCCAGGATACACAAATGGCATATTATATGCAGTCGTTGATATAACTTTAAACAGTCCGTTCATGTATGGAACGCTGTCCTTTTCATTTTTAACATTTTAATATATATATATATCCAGCCAAGCATATCGGCATGACGTCACTTTCCGTATTAATCAGTGACCCCGTATAAAATAAACAAAAAAGGAGCCTAGTAGAGCTACCTGTTATATAGACACAATCGTTATGAATTTTAATCATAACAGTGTCCCTGCCATCAACTGCTATTCGTTACAAGGGTTGGTATAAATGATTATAAATACATGCTTGTGTTGACGAATAGCAGTCTTGATGATTGAATGCACTCAGCCATACATACATACCACAAGGCTTATAAATATTCAGACCTACATACTATATCGAACTGAGTATAGAATGGGTTATGAAAGTATTGACATCAACCAACTGAAGTGGACTGCAGTGGGTTCTGTTGGCTCACGTCAATGTTTTCATTTTGTCTTGCATCTGATTACTGTTATGGGACAGAAGAGCAAGATAATCGGCAAAAATCTAGATCGTCAAGCTGTTTAGTCAGAGTCCACTGATTTCCATTCTTTTGAAACAGTTCAACGATCTAAATTTTGCATACGCCATTGCTCTTCTGTCCATTAGCCGTAACTAGATGCAAGTAAAAATTAAAATACTCGACAAGATATCACAGCAAGGGGGCTTGAAAGTACACACAGAAAAGACAAAGATAATGAGAATAAATGCGGGAAACGATAACAAGATTGAACGTGAAGAAACATCCTTGCAAGATGTAGAATCAAACATGTATCGTGGTAGCCATATGGACAGAGTTTGAGGGACGGCTAGTGATATCAACATAAGAATACAGATAGCAAGAGGAGCAGAATGTAAATGGAATAAAAGAAAATCAAGTCCAAGTAAAAAAATTTGAATATTCATCTTAAATATCAAGCAGTCCTACATGAAACATGGAGAACAACAAAAACTACCAAGAAGTGACACACTTTTGTAACTGGTTGTTTGCATAAATTAGAATAATTGAAATGGTAGGTCAAGATCACCAACGTACAACTGATGACAAGAACTAGATAAGTGCCAGTGTACCAAGAAATGAAAAGAAGACGCTGAAGAAACCTGTTGATAGCATTACAAGGCAGTCCTTGTACTGGAATCCCAAAGAAAAGAGAAGGTGAAGTAGATCGAAAAACACATGGGAAAGAAAACTGAAGACAGAAAAGACAATGGTATGGAAGACACAGAAAGACCTTGACCCTATGGCATGCGACAGAAAGACTTGTCATGCGGTTTTTTTAAGACATGTGTTCTTTGGGGAGCTCATTGGTATTGAATGAATGAAATTATGAGCAGAGGAATTTACTGGCAACTATGAGCAGAGGAATTTATTGGCAACTATGAGCAGAGGAATTTATTGGCAACTATGAGCAGAGGAATTCACTGGCAACTATGAGCATTGTAATTTACTGGGAACTATGAGCAGATGCATTTGCTGGCAACTATGAGCATTGGAATTTACTGGGAACTATGAGCAGATGCATTTGCTGGCAACTATGAGTATTGGAATTTATTGGCAACTATGATCAGAGGAATTTACTGGCAACTATGAGCATTGGAAATTATTGGCAACTATGATCAGAGGAATTTACTGGCAACTATGAGCGAATGAGTTTACTGGAAACTGTGAGCAGAGGAATTTACTGGCAACTATGAGCATTGGAATTTACTGGCACCTATGAGCAGATACATTTTATGGGAACTACGAGCTATTTCTCTTTTCTAGGATCCACATTCAGCAATTTCAGATTCTTACTGTTTGTATTCCTCGACTCGTTAGATAGAGACACATACAGACAGATTGATTGATAATTAAGTAATTAATGGAATAATACATATATGTCTGTTTTCTTCCTTCCCAGCATGTGTTATTGGTTCAGGATCAACCATGGGACGAATTTTTGACTCCCTAAGGTTTGATCACAATCCTGGAGCTTCCCACGTACCTTGCAGCAATCGAACTTCTCCGGGGGCAGACGATATTAAGCACGATTCAGAAAGGTCTTCCAGCAGCTGTGGGGACTTGTCTAGCGGCTGCCCTAAGAGTGAGGATAAGGATGGTGGTAAAGTGGGTTCCGGGGAAAGTCATATCAAACAAGACGTTCCGAGCAAACCATTGCACATGAAACTTCTGAATGTCAGCGCCCAGCTAGAGATGAAGCAGCTGTGGGATGATTTTGATGTGCTGGGTACAGAGATGATCGTCACCAAGCTGGGTCGGTAAGTCACTTTTGTCTTTTATCGGTCGATACTTAACGCGATGTATCTGCATAAAGACATGGACTATTTTAATCACTTTTGTTAACATCACATGGGCTTTGTATATTTGTCGCGCTTAAAATTTTGGTCGCTCATATCGTCAATGTTCTACTTATCGTAGAGAGCGTATGTTTCCTTCTCTTGGTATGTTTTAATCTTTCAAGATTTGACCGCTATTGGCTCAGCGGTTGCTACAAAATAGCTAAAAAAATGTAAAAATAAGTTGAAAATAACTCCAATAAAGTACAGTTCAATCTACGCGACCTCAAATTACGCGAATTCGAAATAACGTAAATAATTCGCAAAAAAAAATCTACTGTTCAAAATTCATAATTCCACGCTTTTATTTAATGTTTCTAATGTTTAATATTAGTTTCCCTCTGCTTTTCATGCAAACTTTATTAATTTGCATGTTAATCTTCTTCGTACTAGCTCCTCTTAATTGTAACATACCAAATTTCTATGAAACACATGGTCTCGATTTATGCAAATCTCAAATTACGCCCGCGCCTCTGTAACGTAACCCTCGTGTAAATTGCGATCGCGCTGTAGGGATTTTCGAAGAAGGGAAATAATGAAATGTGAGTATAAATTGTGTTTCGTATATGAAAGGGGAAGGGCGTCGGATTGTGAATAGTGATGTGCCGTTCAAATCAGTGTGTTTCTTCAAACAACTAGATCAGCTAGTCTTTGTCTTAAAGACAGCTCATACGTTTATTCGTTTTCGGTGTGTGTGAAAGATATAATGAATTACTGATCAGTGATAACTGGCTTCACCACTATTAATCTATGGAATAGAATGTATGGACAATTTATTTCTAGTGTATTAAAGTAACATTAGTAAAAGATAGATTCTGAAAATTGTCTGTTTCCTTTTATTTAGTTTTAGTCATGACAATTTTGCCGTAAGTTTTTTTTTTAAATTGGTTTTGGTTTTAAGGAACATCATCATTGCACATTGTTACACCACACAAGGATCTCAGCACAGTGCACGAACTCCGTAGCACCTGCGAGGATTCCAATGTGTGTATACAGGAATCACACATTCTATAAATATTGTTGTGGCGAGTGGGTTTTCTTAATTTTGTAAATTTTGCCACGGCAGCGGCCGGCCGTATGGTCTACTCTTCATAATTTCCAACTGCTGAGAGATTTGTAACGTGCGCAACTTGCACATGGGACCTCCTATTTTTTCGCCCTTATTCGAGAAGGCTAGGCATCCGATCTCACTACCCAGGAGATCATGAGGGAAGAACGACATTATTAGGACCCACTTGTTCTGAAAAATATTCCCTGTACTGGGAACCGAACCCGGTACCTTTATAATTAGAGGCGGACGCCATACCTCTTAGCCACTCCGACCACCTGCCGTGAGGAACACTAAGTAAAATAATGATGATGATGATTTCCATTTAAGGTATGACAGCAGTACATTTCAAAGCACTTAATGTTCGCCAGAGACCAGCGCTCTACCCACTCTGTCAATCGGACGCGCCCATTTAACGGATCATGGAAAAATTAGCGTTCAGAAAAATGGTCAAGCAAAGAGCTGTTTGTATCAATTTTTTTTCCCTTGGTCACAGAATATAGCAATCTCTATGTGCTCCCTAGTTCGCGCGTATGACCCTCATTTCAAAGCACTTAATGTTCTGACTTCCTCTTTCACCTCACTCTTTAACAGCCCCTTTCACTTTGAACTTTTCTTCCTACCAGAACTGTACCCTGCAGTTTTCTATTTTCTTAAAACAATGTCCCTGATGACCTCTCCTTTTTCGGAACCACCACCGCAGTTGATCCCCTTCTGAGAACCTGAACTAATGAATTCATAACATCACGAGATTGACAGCCATATGTTTTTTAACATCACGAGATTGACAGCCATATGTTTTTTAACATCACGAGATTGACAGCCATATGTTTTTTAACATCACGAGATTGACAGCCATATGTTTTTTTACATCACGAGATTGACAGCCATATGTTTTTTAACATCACGAGATTGACAGCCATATGTTTTTTAACATCACGAGATTGACAGCCATATGTTTTTTTAACATCACGAGATGGACAGCCATATGTTTTTTAACATCACGAGATTGACAGCCATATGTTTTTTATCATCACGAGATTGACAGCCATATGTTTTTTAACATCACGAGATTGACAGCCATATATTTTTTAACATCTCGAGATTGACAGCCATATGTTTTTTAACATCACGAGATTGACAGCCATATGTTTTTTAACATCACGAGATCGACAGCCATATGTTTCTTAACATCACGAGATGGACAGCCATTTGTTTTTTTACATCACGAGATTGACAGCCATATGTTTTTTAACATCACGAGATTGACAGCCATATGTTTTTTAACATCACGAGATTGACAGCCATATGTTTTTTAACATCACGAGATTGACAGCCATATGTTTTTTAACATCACGAGATTGACAGCCATATGTTTTTTTAACATCACGAGATTGACAGCCATATGTTTTTTAACATCACGAGATTGACAGTCATATGTTTTTTAACATCACGAGATGGACAGCCATATGTTTTTTAACATCACGAGATTGACAGCCATATGTTTTTTAACATCACGAGATTGACAGCCATACGTTTTTTAACATCAAGAGATTGACAGCCATATGTTTTTTAACATCACGAGATTGACAGCCATATGTTTTTTAACATCACGAGATTGACAGCCATATGTTTTTTAACATCACGAGATTGACAGCCATATGCACAACCTCATATTAGTCGCCTGTTACGACACACATTTTAGAGCCGCAGTCCTATTCTGTCCTTACCGGGACCTACTAGGTCACGGGTCGGGAACCATTCCATGATAAAGAGCCGCATGCGGCTCGCGAGCCGCGGGTTCTCGACCCCTGTACTAGGTGATTAAAATATCACTTTCTATTTGTATTGTTTATTTTAAATATTCACTACCGGATGTACATGAAACAAATGTAACAAAGAGCAATAACTGCCGTTTGTTAAATTAATGTTATTTTTTAAAATTGTTGATTCCTATAAACAAAAACAAAAGAAAAGATTTAAAAATTACGTCTAAAATGATCAATATATTGACGTTAAAAGAGACAGCTGAAATATGCTGCCGGCTGTGAAATCATATATGCAAGCATAACTTTCGAGGAGGCAAAGAGTTTTATCAGAATCAGATGCAGAAACAAATGAGGTATAGAGCATCCAGGTCACACACAGAATGATGCTTACTACCAGCTGAACAGAAGAAAACAAGTGGTAAACTTCAGACTCCGCACTGGCCACAACAGATTGAGATACCATCTGTTCAACAAGCTATAGATAGGAACTACCGATCTGTGTAACTGTGGCACTGATAAAATGACTGCTGAACATTTGCTTTAAAGCTGCCCAACATATGCAGAACAGAGAAAGCGCTTATGGCCGACACCAACACCATTCGTGGAAAAGCTCTACGGAGATTCAAAAAGCCTCAAACTGACTACTGCTTTCTTTCAAATCATTCAAGTGAACGTCTGAGAGTGTACGAAGAATAAGAAGAAGAAGAAGAAGACGAAGAAGAAATCATATGTTAAACAAACCGTATATCACTTTGAGTTATAATGTTATTAAGACATATCATTTTATGTAAGAACATGACAGTTAATTGTCTTTATTGTGGTGTTAGTTCCATGTAAATAAGTTACATAGGAGTGAAGAAACAATTTAAAAATTGAAGATGACTTTTCAATCAACCCTGTACACAGTAACATTGTTCAATTCGAGTCTATTTTATTTCTCTCCCCTTATTATTCAACTACACAAATGATTGGACGAATGTTTTTCTTATTTGGGCTCCATGAAAACTACTTTGTTACAACTTTCTACTGCCACTTGCATTTGTTACGTCGTGTAACCACAATTTGAGATTTACCATGTGACAGTCATGTGCCCAGTTTGTTGAATGGTCTTCTCCGACTGGCGAGAATTAATGACGGCATTAAAATGTCGACCACCAAGACCATGGGAATTTCGGGTTAAAATTCTCTAAGTTTCCTTCCTAAGTTTACTAGCTGATAATGCCATGTTCGTACTAACGTCTACTTAGGAGGCCTATCTCGGTGTTTTGTGTACTAGAGTTGACATCAATGTTTTTGTAGATAAGTACTTTTTCCGTCTGTTTATTTCTATTTCTTTCTTTTTTCTTCGGGCTTTTTCTCCTTTTACTGTTTAGTGGTACAACATTTTTTCATGAGTAAAACAAAGTCCCATGGCAGATACTACCGTAGGGGAGTGAAGTGTAAGAGACTTCTCTATTCTAGGTCCAGCATAGAGAGGTGGGGTGACCAAATCCCTTCCTCACTGCATTGTCCTTCCCCAGTTCAAGAGCAGTCAGGTGCCGATTTCCCGAGTCGTTCTTATAAACATACACACATTTGTTTTCTTTCCTCTGTCATGGACGACCTATGTCTGTCTCGAAAGTTCTAATTCAGGTTCCTGAAGTCCATGTGTATGTTCACCCATTTATGTACTTGTGAATCTACACCAAGGAAATAAGAATACTTGATGATACATGGATGATTAATTCCGGTCATCATTTTCTTTTTTGGCTGCTTATAGAGCATGGCTCCGCTTCTGCCGATGGCCTGCGTGAGTAAACGTACATCAGAGATGGCATGCGTGAGTAAGCGTACATCAGAGATGGCCTGCGTGAGTATGCGTACATCAGAGATGGCCTGCGTGAGTAAGCGTACATCAGAGATGGCCTGCGTGAGTAAGCGTACATCAGAGATGGCCTGCGTGAGTAAGCGTACATCAGAGATGGCCTGCGTGAGTAAGCGTACATCAGAGATGGCCTGCGTGAGTAAGCGTACATCAGAAATGGCCTGCGTGAGTAAGCGTACATCAGAGATGGCCTGCGTGAGTAAGCGTACATCAGAGATGGCCTGCGTGAGTAAGCGTACATCAGAGATGGCCTGCGTGAGTAAGCGCACATCAGAGATGGCCTGCGTGAGTAAGCGCACATCAGAGATGGCCTGCGTGAGTAAGCGCACATCAGAGATGGCCGGCGTGAGTAAGCGTACATCAGAGATGGCCTGCGTGAGTAAGCGTACATCGGAGATGGCCTGCGTGAGTAAGCGTACATCGGAGATGGCCTGCGTGAGTAAGCGTACATCAGAGATGGCCTGAGTGAGTAAGCGTACATCAGAGATGGCCTGCGTGAGTAAGCGTACATCAGAGATGGCCTGCTTGAGTAAGAATACATCAGAGATGGCCTGCGTGAGTAAGCGTACATCAGAGATGGCCTGCGTGAGTAAGCGTACATCAGAGATGGCCTGCGTGAGTAAGCGTACATCAGAGATGGCCTGCGTTAGTAAGCGTACATCAGAGATGGCCTGCGTGAGTAAGCGTACATCAGAGATGGCCTGCGTGAGTAAGCGTACATCGGAGATGGCCTGCGTGAGTAAGCGTACATCAGAGATGGCCTGCGTGAGTAAGCGTACATCAGAGATGGCCTGAGTGAGTAAGCGTACATCAGAGATGGCCTGCGTGAGTAAGCGTACATCAGAGATGGCCTGCGTGAGTAAGCGTACATCAGAGATGGCCTGCGTGAGTAAGCGTACATCAGAGATGGCCTGCGTGAGTAAGCGTACCTCAGAGATGGCCGGCGTGAGTAAGCGTACATCAGAGATGGCCTGCGTGAGTAAGCGTACATCAGAGATGGCCTGCGTGAGTAAGCGTACATCAGAGTGCATGTTCTGTCTGCGGTGGTTTCTGGAGCAATTCACTTGACGTGATGAGGTTGTCATTGCCGTGAACAACCTCATATCAGTCGACTTTACGTGATGAGGTTGTCAGTGCCGTGTACAACCTCATATTAGTCGACTTTACGATTGCATGCAAGAGAACACAGTTGTTCTATTCTTTCTTTGCCTCCTTAGAGCCCCCCCGCCCCCCCCCCCCCCCACCCCGAGAACTACACGGGTGTGGTGAGATGGATGTTGGATAGAAAATTAGAAAGTAGTTCCCAGAAATGCAGAAGAGATCGAACGAACGAATTTTATTTTCAAAGGGTTGAGAATTGGGCACGCAGGCCCGTCTGACATTCTGCCCTTCCTTTTCTCACCTTTCATCCTGAATTAATTTATTCTCACATGCATTTTACAAATCAATTTCAAGGAATTCATCGTTGTAAAGTAAAATAAAATAGCACACTCATATTAACATTAACTACTTATAAGCATGACATAAAATATGTTGAAAAGTACAAACATCGTCATTAGAACCTACAGTTGACATTATAAGAAAAGATAATCCGATTGGGGGGCATGTAATCAGAACTCATAAAGTGTTCGAAAAGTCTACGATTGTATGAATAGGGACTGGTGTTGTTTCTTAGGTTATGTGGAAGACAATTCTGGTGAACTAGTAGTTGGAATTGCACAGGACAAGTCAGAACTCCACAGTTCTAGATGGTAGCTGTAGAAGAGAGCTGTACAGTAAGTCACCTTCTCACTAGACCTGCCCTATGCTCCAGGGGTGTTATATAAATATATGAGTGCAGTTCGTATTTATTCCCTACCAATTTAAACTATTAATATTTCTTTAACAACACAATAAAATTATTACTGGACATTTACATAATTCAATAACTGCAGTTATAAATAAATAAATGTACTTTATTGATTAAAGATGTATAGTAAAAGTTTAGCACCTTATTATATCAATATCTTACAACATTTTACACAATTTACAACAACAACAAAATATTGTTACTGTTTGGTCATCCTCATTAATGGCTTGGGTATCTTGATTTGTGTTTTCACGTTATGTTTTACTTAATCTTGCTTGACACGTTGTAACAGTTGACTTCCCTCGGTCGTTAAAACATCTGGACACTGAAGACGCTATGCTTATGCCAGGAACAGTTTTGGTCCACTTTTAAACAGTTCACAATTTCCGAAACTGTCACGTTTTTCACCATAAGTTGAACCTGCAAAATATGACCATGTTATGGTATCTGTGGTTTAAAACCAAGACGCCCCTCCGATGCTCAATGGCCACTGTTGATCAGACTCCTCATTTTGACAACAATGTCTTGAGCTGTGGTTAAGTCAGTCAAAAGGGGATACCTCATACTACAATACAATAAATTACAAAATGTTATCATCAATTAAAGACATTTTTTTAAACCAAGTCATGACTACTCCCCTTTGGCCTAGCATTATGCCAAAGTTCGCAAAATTGTTTCCCTTACAATATATCGACACAATGTGCTGAAAATAAAGACAGAAAGAAAAAGAGAAGACGAACTTTTTGAGCACAGCACCCACAAACAAAGCCCTAAAAAAAGGACTATACGCTTTTAGTGCTAGCGTTGGTCCGTCCTAACAAAGACTTCTAGCTGAGCCACGACTGAGGTTATATAGTGGTGGAAGCCATCTTCATTTGGGCACAAGGCAAGATCTAGACGTGAGGATTTATGATAAGCATAACATTAACTTTAAATATTCATCAGTTTTAAATGTACATTGATTCACTAAGATATTTTGTAAGCTTAACGATCTATACAGACATACCCTCAGTTACAGTGGTACTTCGAAGTGGTTTTTCTCTTTGGCGTTGAATTCAGTTTTGCTGTCTTGGTCACAACACCCAGTTTCCAGCCAACATTTCACTGAAGTCATCAGGTTTCTGTTTTCTGACAGAAGACAATGCAACAGTCAGGCGTGAGGTGATATCTATGTATTTAGAACACTTTTCCCATGACGTACGGGACAGGGAATTATCATATATTAATGGAAAGACAGCCCCTTGTAGTACCCGAGACTCAGAAGAAATAAAGAAAGAACTATTGCACCATCAGGCATGTTGCACAAGACGACTAATATGAGATTGGACATTACTCTGGCAAACTCATCATGTAAAACGAATTGCCACATACATCACCACCGCATGAGTATGTAAATGCTTGGAGCAGACTTCATACAAGGGGACCAACTAAGAGTGGTAGCTGCATGCTCCGTAAGGAACATAAAGGAAAGTAATGATGATAGTGAATGGAAAGTTAATAAATAAATAAATAACACAAAGGTAACTTTCAGGCACTCGAGAGAAATAAAGAAGTAGAAGACTAGACAATAGAAAAACAACAGAAGGGCTAGGCTTACCGGGAATCGAACCCAGGACCTTCCGAACGACACCACCGCCTAGTTACGGAAGCGAATTCGAACTATGCTCTCTGCCAGCTAGGCACCAATAAACAGAAAGACATAGTTTTCTCGTTTCATTTATTATATATGTAAGTTTGTCAGATTTTCAGCAACGACATCAAATTAGTGTGCGTGATAGACAAACAAACTGACACACATACAGACTAATAAGTAGGCAGAAGAACAAATAGATAAAAAGACTGATTCATAAGCAGACAGGCAATCAGGCATGCAGGCAAATAAACAAGTAGACAGTTAGAGACAAGTAGACCGAGAGAAACAGACATACAGTGAGACGACAGGCAGACAGGGCGAGACAGACAGACTGATATGCAGCAAACAGACAAACAAACAGGTAGACATTTAGAGACATTAGAGACAGGTAGACCAAGAGAAACAGACAGACATATATGTAGCATACAGACAAACAAACAGGTAGACACAGACAGTTAGACCGAGAGAAACAGATATACAGAGATACAGACAGGCAGGCAAGTCGAGACAAACAGATGTATAGCGTACAGACAAACAAACAGGTAGACGGTTAAAGACAGGTAGACCACGAGAAACATACAGACAGATATGCAGCATACAGACAAACAAACAGGTAAGCAGGCGGGTGCGCAGATACCTATTTCACATTTATTATATCTCCGCCACATGTTTGTATAAATTTAATATGCTATTTCCTGACTGATAAACCTTCTTGTCAAGTTGCTCTCTTAAATTTCTAAATACGCGAAAGGATTTCGTAATGTCGATATCTTATTAATTTATTTTTTAAAACTTTGGATAGCAACTTCCGCTCAATTCTAGGTTTCTAATCCAAACCAAACGTTAACAAACATTTTAAATTTACATCACTTTGACTACATCTAAACTAGAAGGTGCGTAACTGATAACTAGCTAGTTATCAATCAATCAATACCCTTTAGTTCTCCAAGTAGCAAAGTCCTTCAACAAACACACGCCAATTCCTCCTGTCACGTGACATTAGTTTAAATTATGTCCATGTCTCCCTCATCCTTTTCATTTCTGTCTCCGGTTCTTTTCTACATGTATTTTTTAAGGGTGGGGTGGGGGGGGGGGAAAGAGGAGGGGGAAGGGGGGGGGGGGTTTACATCTGCCTCTCTTACCCTGGGATTCCAGAACAAGTACTGGCTTGTAATGCTATCAACAGGTTTTCTCAGTGTGTGTCCTATCAATCGCCACCGTCTTCTTCTCATCTCCTGTTCCACTGGCACTTGTCTAGTTCTTGTCCTCAGTTCCACGTTGGTAACCTTGTCATACCATTTTAATCCATCTATTCCTAATTTTATGATGTTGATTTATGGAAACTGAAGAGCTGTCGTGTATGATTTATCAGATAGGTAATAGATGTTTATAGCCCTGTCTGAGCAGAGCGGATAGTGATGACAATGTGAAAGTAAGGGGTAAGATATAGTTTTATCACGAGGTGATCGTGTATGAGAAAGGACAGTCTCTGGATAGATGTATCTAATCCAGCCTATCTGGACGACGATATTTAAATCAGACGCACTTTCTCTCCTTGTACGGAAATGCAAGTTACATTACAGTCAAATGCACACAATTCTGTGACAAATACGCACGAACGTGAAAACAAACTATGGATAACATATAATGAATATGGGGTTGACCGACACGATAACTAAAGGTTTAATAAAGTTTATTATCAATAAAAGATCACAACAATAAGCATACACCTCACTAGATTATGGTTTATAGACAAAATGAAAATTATTCAAATAGGTTCTCCCCTCTGGTAAAGGAAAAGAAAGGACGATCCCAACAGAGGTTAATTAACCCAAAAGATCAAAGGTTAACAATAAGTTATGAAATAGTCAGTATAGGAAAAGAGTAGGTTCCTAATGTAAACTATCCCGTGACTAATCAGATTATTGAGATTTTAAAAAAAAGAAAGAAGAAACCGTATAAGTATATGATGTTAACAAAGGACATAAGTTTCTTTCTCTGTTCATTCAATTTACATACACGCAGTGGTCACTTTCAGATGCACTTACCCCAGTAGTTGTCGCAGGCATTCCAAGGAAATACACCAATAAGTAATATATAAATTTAGTGTCAAATTTAAGTTTGCCAAATCCAGCCCCAGACTCTCCGTAGTTGCTGACTGCAAATTTCACAGGAGTCGCTAGAGTCGGTGTTAAATTTGTACTGGATACAATAAGTTATCTATGCCTTCAGTTGGTTGGAGTAAGATTCATGCGTCGTGATCGCCGATGTAGAATAAATAGAACATATACAGTTCCTAGGTGGTTTAGCCTCAGGTGGCGGAAACGCTAGGTTTAAGTTACACAAATGTTGCTGACAATATATTGCCACAGTTGGCTGATGATGATGATATATATATATATATATATATATATATATATATATATATATATATATGTATGTATATATGTATATATATATATATATATATATATATATATATAAGTAAATCTGGTAATAGTTCTGGCCCAGTTAATATTATAATTCAATGGTTCTATTCTGGTTTCTCTCAGGAAAAAGAGGAAAAGGAAAATTGGACCGCACAGGTCACAGCAAGAAGCTCATCAATATTAAATATTCTTGGATGCTTATAATATTATAAGTTCGTGTGATCATAAGTTCATATGGCCATAAGAAAACAAGCCGCTAGTACTCGGGTTTGATCAGCCTATATTTTAGGAAAAGAACATATAAACATTTAACCAAATTATCAATATCATATCTAACACGTGTTAAAAATAGGACCTCTACACCACTCTGTTATAAATTAGATTTAAAACACACGTGTCTAGCATATCCTATCATTCTGTTAACGCGTGGTATGAACACTAGTCATTAAAAAAAATTACATAAAATGGATAGAAGTAAATAATATACAAGGTATGCCGTCAGTAGACAGTTATTTAATGTATGTACTAGTCAATTTAAAACATCGCTTACTGGAAAAATAGCGAATAATTAAATTTACTTTACGGCTGGAAAGTTAGCTATAAGTTATTTAATTAGCACAGAAAATCTCAGTGAAATATATATTGAAAACTTTAAACACACTAAATCACTTCAAATCTAGTATATAAATTACCGCAATCAGAAAAACGAAACACTCCACGGAATCTGCTAATTGTCACTTTGTACGAGAAATCTTAAGATAACGAGCTAGTGAATTCAGATAGTTTTCTGGCAACTGATCATGACTATCGGAGAGACATGGTATATATTGATATGTTCTGTACTATTGTTTTTTAATGCGAAAGTCACACCACTGCCAGACCCGAGCCAATTTGCCGTTCGATTTCTTGAATCAAAGGTAATTTTACCACCTCTTGACTTTCATCATCTCCGCCTTGCCGAAAATCAGCCACGCAATTTTCACCTGAAAGTTTTACAATCCAAGGTCCGTCTCACTGTATATCGTGTGTTCCCCTGATCAAAGAAACTATTACGTCTTGCTCCGCGCTTCGCTCTCTGTTTCACATAGGGCTTGATTGCCAAACGGCCCCCGTGTTAATTAAACTGGTGAATCCTTCGTTCATGTAGCAAAAGTATACTCTAGATGGGGGAGGGGCAAAAGTGGATGATTACTGCTGCACTATTTTCATCTGTGACATGAGCAATGGAGTTGGATTAGAGTGCGATGAATGACTTGTTAACACTCGTCTCACACAGAGCTGTTGTAAAGCTTTTTATATGCTGTTGATACATAGTTATGGTGCATTTGTTGAAGTTGCTTAAGATAGTATCATGTCGAATTTATTACCCTGGGATTCCAGAACAAGGACTGGCTTGTAATGCTATCAACGGGCTTTCTCAATGTGTGTCCTATCCATCACCAGCGTCTTCTTCTCATCTCTTATTCCACTGACACTTACCTGGTTCTTGTTACTATTTCCACATTTCAATCCTTCTATTGTTGTAATTGTCCACGTTTTAGAGCCATATTGAGTTGAGTATTCTTATTTTTGTTGTGGACTTGATTTCTCCTTATCTCCACATATTTCTCATTGCAACGAAAGCTCCTCCTACCTTTTACATTTCTTTTTTTAATCGCTGTCTGTCCCTCCAAATTTGTCTTCACTGGTGCCACGATATGTGTATGGTTCTACATCTTGTAGTGGTCTTTCTTCAAGTTCAACCATTTATCATGTCATGCGTTTATTCTCATTATCTTTTCCCTGTGTACTTTCAGATCCAATTGCTGGGACCTCTCATGAAGGATTTTCATTTTGTCTTGCATGTGATTACGGGGATGGGACAGAACAGCCAAGTCCATGTTAAATTCTGCATTAGCATTTACTCCTGCTTCGCGTTTCTTTCCTTGTAGGCCTTCAGTTTGATTGCTCAAAGCTTTCTAATCGTGTGCATTCTGCCTCAGATCTGCAGGGTTGCCAGATGAAAACTGTGAGAAAAAAGCCAAACACCGTCACAAAAAAAAGCTAAAAAGTAAAGCCAAATAGTAAAAAAAAACAAAAAAAAGCCAGATTTGTGGAATTTGGCGTCAAAAAAGCCAAATTCGCAACCATGCAGCTCTGTCCTTGTTCTTCAAATGCCTTTATACGTTGTTTGACGTCGTTATCCAAGTTGTTGGGGGTGTGGGGGGTCTTCTCTCATTTTCTGGTGGCTTTCATTCATCCAGGCACGAGGTTCTGTAATGGGTTGGCTACCACCTGGCCAATTGTTTTAAGCAACCGACTTCAGTGAGACTGGTAGGGTGCAGTTGGCTTATTATTTGCTGCCCAGTTTTGCGCCCGGGTATCAGAATGCGATCTATCTATCTATCTATCTATCTATCTATCTATCTATCTATCTATCTATCTATCTATCTATCTATCTATCTATCTATCTATCTATCTATCTATCTATCTATCTATCTATCTGTCTGTTGTCTTCCACATAACCTAAGAAACAACCTCGTAGACTTTTCGAATACTGTATTAGTTCTGATTACATGCCCCCCCCCCCCCCCCCTAATCAGATTATCTTTTCTTATAATATCAACTGTAGGTTCTAATGACGATGTTCGTACTTTTCAACATATTTTATGTCATGTTTATAAGTAGTTAATGTTAATATGAGTGTGCTATTTTATTTTACTTTACAACTTTGAATTCCTTGACATAGATATGTAAAATGCATATGGGAATAAATGAATTCAGTATGAAAGGTGAGAGAAAGGAACGGCAGAATGTCAGACGGGCCTGCGTGCCCAATTCTCAACCCTTTGAAAATAAAGTTCGTTCGTTCGTTCGTTCTGTCTGTCTGTCTTCCTGCCTGCCTGCCTATCTACCTATCTATCTATCTATCTATCTATCTATCTATCTATCTATCTATCTATCTATCTATCTATCTATCTATCTATCTATCTATCTATCTATCTATCTATCTATCTATCTATCTATCTATCTATCTATCTATCCATCCATCCATCCATCCATCCATCCATCCATCCATCTATCTATCTATCTATCTATCTATCTATCTATCTATCTATCTATCTATCTATCTATCTATCTATCTATCTATCTAGTTTCCGAGATCGAGATCATGCTTCTGCATAAACCTCCAAGTCTACCCAGCTGTAAATGGATACCCAACCCTGCTTTTGTGTTGGGAAAGGCAAAAGCAGGGAGGAAGGGAACTAACGTCACCCCACTTCAACGAAGCTGAACGAAGTATGGTGAAATCTCTAACACTTAGCTCCATTAAGGCAGTATCTGCTATGTGACAACCTTTACTTTTATCCACCGCTGACTACTGAAACTATTCCAGCATTTGAAGAACTTCCCATCTATTCTACACGGACAATAATTACCGCCATTACACGTTTGATAAGAGATAAAATGTTAGTGTTTTGTTATCCTTTAACTCCACGTTTTCCTTCCACCTGCATCTATAACAAAAACTTATTCTCTTTAAACGACTGAACAAATTAATTGCTCCGGAACGGTCTCTAAATTAATTTTCCCTGTGAAAATAGTACCCCTCTAATTAATTCCTACTTCTGCTTGAATCCTGATAGCCGGTTCTCTGAGTCCGTCAGTTTATCAGGTTGAATCCCTGAGATCTGAACGCACGTGTTTAAGAACAGCGATATGCCTGCTACTGCTTGGTTGAACCGGAGGTGTTCATGGGAATCTGCAGATAAAGGTTGAACGACAGCAAAGGGAGAGAAAGATGGAGTAGTAATGGCGTAAAAAAGAATGAATCTGGATATGCATCTCGTCTCTAAGTAAAAGGTAGTCACATTGCAGAAATTGCAGTAGAGGTGTTAAGTGTTACAGACTTCACCATACTAGGTTCAGGATCAAGAAGTGTGGAAAACATTTCCAGCAATTTAAAATGAGTGGTTTTTTTTACACTGAAGTTTCCATATTCTATACGATCCTGTAATTGCACTAACGCTGACATATTTACATAAAACTCTAGCTTCAAATTTCCGCAGTCCCAGAGACATCAATCCACTCACACACTTTGCATGTACATGTCCCAATATACCAGTTATCAGTACTATAACGTGTACGATACGAATGAAGATCGTTAATTTCGGCACTCAGTGGATAGTACTTTTTAAATTTATTTTCGTAACATACGTCTAAATGGGCATCATATGGCATTGCTGCTTTTACTATAAAAGCTGTTTTAACATGCATACACACATACATACACACCCCTACATACAGTCAGCCAGACAGACGGACGGACGGGCAGAGAGGCAGACAGACGCATTAATTCTAAAGAGAATAACCTTTCTCTTAAGTTCAAGATCCACAGGTGTTGAGATAAACAAATGTTTGTGACAGATCTAGGGGGGAGAGTTTAAGATCTAATGGGCCCACGTGTGGTTCCAAGTAATTCGTTTTTGATTCTCCCCTGTCACTTAGAAATTACCTGATCTAAGACGGTTGTGATAGGAGATTCTGAGATTTGCAGTGACGAAGCAAGGATGTGAGTTTGAGAAAAGGAGAGACAAGCAAGGAGATAAGTTATAACTTTTAGAAGATTAGTGAGAGTTTACAAAAAATGAGTTAAACTCAGTGATTCAAAAGTTGAAGGAAAGAAAGGAAATTAAAAAAGAAAGATGTTTGTTCCGAAACTCCACGTGATTCTCTTCTCTCTTCTCTGTCTCTATGTCTCTGTCTCTCTCTCTCTCTCTCTCTTTCTTTCTCTCTCTCTCTCTCTCTCTTAAATTAGGAGTTTTGACTCGTTTTGGTGAAGCACGCCTCTTTTAACCTACATACAAAGTGTGTCAGCTTTATTAGAGACGTCAAAATATAAACGACCTTGTGGTCTGGTATGTTTTTCTTTTGCTGTGGTTCCCTAAAGACTAAGACAGGAATAAAACCACAGCTAAACTAACCATGTACGTCACTGGTTGCGACTAATGCAAGAGTGGGCATGTGGCTGGCAATCTCACCGTGTAAAACAACATGCTACAGAAAACATCAGTGCTAGAGCACATGACGGGCTTTGTTGTTGTTATTGTTGATCAAAATCGACATCACTGCACTCCGGGCAAACCCATAGGTGCTCGGTCTCCCTAAGCAAATGTCGAAGGGTATGAATGCTAATTGTTCCTGTTGCATACTGGTTGTATACGCGCTGGAAGCATCCTCTCATACGTCCATCTCTTCTTGTCTTACGTTTGATGTCAAATTCTAGCAGTCTTAGCCTTGATGATTCATTGATTGCAGTGTCAATCTCTAATAAGCGATCATTAATTGCCTTCATTATGTCTCCCGTATCCATTTCTCATGCACCTTCAGTGGGTGCTCTTGAAGCTAGTCTGGCAACATTTTCATTGTCGCGTACCCCTGCGTGATCAGGACAGTAGATCCATACCAGTTCCTGAAGATTCGAGGCTTCCATGGAGGTTTTTTCCTTTCATGCCGGAGCTACTCACTTCGGATCTTCCGAAGCATGGATTGTGAGTCCTATACAATAACTGCCCTTGTTAATGAAGTTTCAGACAGCCACCTTAAGGCTGCATTAGCTGCCTCTACCTCCATTCTCACGCTGAAGGTTGTTATCATGTAAGCACCGCTATGTTGAGCGACGATTCTGCGTTTAACTCTAGCAGAGATGCCCCACCCTGATATCTCACCACGGATTACAAACCCATCACTGTACAACATGCAAGTGGTCCCTGCTGCAGTGCTATCTCCAAGATCCATATTTGAACGAAATTTGGAATGATGATTTTATATATATATATGAGATCTTCAGCTTTATTCTCCCAGGTTGCTCTAGTGCTCTCATGTCTCTTGCACATCTTTGAACCTCAGCTGTGGTAGCCCGGCTGTTCTTTTGCCACATCTTGTGCCATATATATATATGCAGACAAATACTATAACAATAGTAAAGTTTATCAGCACATAATATGTATAAATCATGCATCCATTACGTTCAAACGTACACTTAGACATTAAATACGCATTGCACACACACTAACACACAGTACATATGCATCCACCTACGTATTTTAACACAGATGCCCTACCTAATACGCACGGCTTCTCCTTTGTCTGGCGATCTGTCTGTCAACAGACTCGAAGAGGGAACTCTGGCAGGCCCAGGCTCGGCTCATAATCTGTCGTCAGACCAGTCGTTCACGGAACTCTTTGTTTTAAGGTCAGAGGTCGTGATTTACATGCTTGCCACGATATTTGTCGGTGTCTTCCACAAACAACACTTCGAGTTGTGTTTTGTCTTGTTCAGCAAGAAAGTAATTATTCACATCTGCAGCTTAGTGGATTTGGAATAACTCTTGGATAACACTGACTACAATAGTGCGTCCAAACTTTTCCCACCACAGTGGTTCCGTTAAAGGCTGGTTTTAGCAGAAACTCCTGTAAACGAGTCTAATGTTAGAGACTTCACTATACTAGGTCTAAGAAGACTTCCAGTTGTACTTTCTCTTGTTCAGCAATAAATTAAACGCTCACATCTGCAGTTCAGCGGATTTGAAATGACTCTTGGGTAATATTGACAACATCAATGCTTCCAAACTCTCCCTCCCCACAGTTGGTCCCGTTGAATATTGTAACAATGTAGGAGCAAATTATCGAACACTAAAAAGGCTATATTAAAATAACAGACCTCCCTTACATACTAACTGTCAACGTTCTGTAAAGAACAATAACAAAACCCCATCATCATTTCGAAAAAGGCGCGTATTGCAATACGAAAACTAAATTGTAAACACACTAATAAAAGATATTTTTTTTAAATATTGTAAGCACACGCTTTTAAATGGCATCAAATTGACAAAAAGCTTAAGCGCTTAACATATATTCTATCCAATTGTGTATAATGAAGTATAAAGCAGAAGTTAATTTCATGCTTTTTGTCAATTTGATGTTACATTTTTTTACTGCAAGATATAAACTCCTTGAATAATTATTTTTGGGTTTTTAGTGCATTAAAAGCGTGTGTTTAAAATATATATTTTTATATTTTTTAATTTCTTATTTTTACTGTTAGAAAAATTATTAAATACTAAAACATAAACAATATTTTTACTTATTGTAAATCTGGTCTAAAATTTCTTCAGCTTTGTGCTTGTTAATTTGGTGCTATCAGTTTCTTCAATTTGAAGGCCATCTAGAGATTGAACTCGACTTTCCCTTGATTCATAATTTTATAATTTGGATTGTTTCCCTTGATTTAGCTAGACACTTGTTTGAGTACTGCCCTGTTTTACGCATAGAAAAAAAAAATAAAGCACACCACGTACTTTTTAACTTTTAATTAACTTGGTTATGGCCACTGATTTGTTTACATTTCTTTACGAAAAAGTTTAATTATTCATAATGCCATAATTACAATATTAAATTATTAAATAATTGACTGATCATTGTATTGTCATTGGGAATACACAACTATGCCAAGTTTCAGAGATATTGCTCATCTGGAAGTGATTGAAAAATCGATTGCAAGATTTGAAAGTGACGTGAAAGTAACAAACAAGTGAAGTTAAATAAAAGCGTGTAATAATAATAATAAAATATCGCAAGATCAAGCATCAGAAATGATAACCACTAGCACAGAAGAAGAAACCAGTGGTGATGAAGATGACATAAAGATGGAAGAACTGAAGGCAGCACTGGAGAAAATCAAGATGGGCAAAGCAGCAGGGCATGATGGTATAACACCAGAAATTGTTAAGTACATGGAAGCATCAGGCGACCTATTACTCTTAAGGGTCTTACAGGCAGCGTGGTGCAACAAGACTATACCAAAGGATTGGGAGATTACCATCATAACACCAATTTTCAAAAAGGGTGACAATCGACAATGTGGAAACCATAGACGCATATCCCTTCTCATTGTCCCTGGTAAAATCTACTCTAGAATCCTAGAGCAGAGTCTCCGACGCCTAGCTGAGCCACAATTGGATGAGGTCCAGTGCGGATTCCGAGCTAACCGAAGTACTCAAGACCTAATCTTCACACTCAGACAGCTGAGTGAAAAAGGTCTTGAGTATAAGAGTGAGATCCATCTTGTTTTCATAGATCTGGAAAAAGTGTTTGACAGGGTCACGATCCTTTCATATTCCTCATGGACGATGTCATCAAGGCATTTAAGGAGAGAACAAGAAAGTATTCAGTGGGGTACTGGAAGATGAGACAGGTCTGTATTTCAGAGCTGGCATTTGTCTGCAGAATGGGAGAAGATCGGCTACCACGACAAGCATGGGAAACAAAGAGCCAGGGATCCAGACCTCCAGGACGACCCAGAGTCCGCTGGGAGGACAACTGTTGAAGTCTGTTTGACAGTAGAAGTAAAGTTGGATTGCTCGGAGACTGGAGATGTATAAGGTTGCTCAGTGTAAATGTACTGATGTAACGTACTGGTTTTCTCTGTTATGAATGGTAGTACGTTGAGCGTGTCATGTTGTCCTGGGCAGTACCAAGTAGTAGCAAGGAATCTAGGTCACTAGCGTGAGGGGGAGCCGCGCTAGCGTAGTGGTTACAACACCGCTCTGGCGACCGGGTGATACAGGATCAAACCCGGGCGACGGCATTTGAGGATTTTTCGTCGACCGGGATTTGGACTGGATTAACTCGAGACCTGGCGAGGACATTTGAAGGAGTGTCGTCGACCAGGGACTGGCGGCTCCTGAGCCGACCCAGCTGCAATGGGTACCTCCGAAATCGGAGAGTATTTGCCTGAATGGCGAGGGACACCTGTCTCTGTAAAAGAAATAAAGGGATACTCACGTAAAATCAATGTCCGGTTAGACATAAATAATAACCTGAGATTTCGCCTCGAGTATTAGCGGGCGTACGAAAAAAAAAAAAAAAAAATAGCGTGAGGTGTCGCCAGGGTTTAGTAGACACATACATAATGTCAGTATTCCTGCAGATTCAGACGTGTAATACTTGTATGACAATGTGGTTGATGGTGTAAGTGTGTAGGTAACAGTGCTGATAACACGAAGGCCGTATAGGCTCTTGGACGTCTTCACATTAACTCACACAAACACAAGTAGAAGTCAGTGAAGTAGGGAATGCTGTTGACGTTTACAATATTTATTTGTGACGTACGATAATACGATGATAATGAACGAAACAGTCAATAGTATACAATCGGGTACATAATATGTGTAGTTACAAAGGTCAGCTTCAACCATCACAGATCCTAGACATGTAACAATGTCTTTATCAGTGTTTACAGTTTATGCAATAGCTCTAACCCCTGACTGAGCCCCGTCAGGTAAGCCCTAGCAAATATATTGCGTAGTACGGGCGATATCATCTATATAAACAAAGTCAATGCCATTGTCCTACAATTAGCAAAAAGACTTCATTCTGGTGAAGAATAGATATGGTGACAACGAAATCAGGCCGCAGGTCGCGGGCCTCGATAAACAGGTCACTCTCAGTTTACACAGGCTCCTGAGATTAAATATACATTTTCTGCCAAATCATACTCCGCCTGCATTGCGGATCCATAAAGATGATTCCTAGGCTTATGTGAGTAACAGGTCAACTAGACCTAGTCTTGTAGATATGAAGTCATACTGGAGTGAAGTATAATAACTTCTTGTGAGCTTCGCTCACTATGCCGCCATCAGCGATACATGTACCTGTAAGATCTAAACGAGACGAAAAGATCGAATAGCGTTTTCAGTTACCTTTTTAAAGAATCCTGACACTCTTAAGTAACACAATACAGCCAATACTGGCATAAAGAAAACACTCAGGGACGGAAGAATGCCAAACGGCCATTCCCAGAATTTCCAATCCCTATCGAAAACTTGACAGAGAGGAATCTACGGATCGGGACATCCGTTCTAAGCCACAGGTACGCACTCTCTGAATATCGGTCTCCCGGCTTTTGCCGCTAAGACCCCGCGCATGCCCAAAGAGCATGGACCAGATCGAGGCAAACCCAGACCAGGCGTTTCCGACCAAACGGGTGATAAAATACACCGTATATGATCTTATAAATAGAATTAAGACATGTCAACTCTAAGACATGTTTAAGACAGGACAACATAAGACAGGAGAAGATAATCACCAGTCAAACTTGTCACCGAAAGATAATAAACGTTTATCTCTCTTTGATTACATTAAACCAAACATACATTAGGTTGGTGTTTTTTTTCACCGTCGAAAATGACTGTAACATTATCACACCTCCCGGGGGGAAAAAATGGCACATTTTTCTTTTTGAAATACATCTATGAGCCAAGTACATTAAGCTCATAACGCATGAGTAATGCGCCGATGAAAGGATACCCATACAAAATAACATCATAATGTCAGATCCAATCGACGCACAGAAGAGCGTCTGGTGAGAAGAAAAAATCTCACTAGATAGGAGAAACTATTTTCTCAAAGTAAATATCCGGGGAGGTGTTACCAACCAACTCAAAAGTGCAGGTAATGTTACAACAAAAATTCATATCAATGTGTATAAATGGTGAATGACAATTTCCATTAAGAGATTACAACAACATCGAAATCTCACGACGTATAATGCATATATAAGCATAAATTCATATGGTCAATCATTAACAACATTAACAACAATATCTGAAGACGTAGAAGACCAAAACGATGCTCTTTCGGACATGTCTTGTAAGCAAAATCCTCAAGGAACATCAGGACGTCTATAGAAGTCATCGTAGATATACAGCGTTCGAACAAATCACACCGGTTTGCTGAGAACAATACAAATAGTACATTTCTTAGAATGTTGTAATGTACCATAGTCACTTAATATATATCTAAACTATAAATGTGGCCGCATTAATTTTTTCGACCTTTATTTCATATGAAACAAAGCCTTCCTCTGTTTTACCGCAGACGGTAACAGAGAAAGCGAGTAATCAATACATAACCATGAGTTTAAACAAAGTGACAACAAGTGTTACAGAAGCATGTTATAGTAAGAATAGATCATAACTTTAGATATGTAATAGTAGATCTAGACAAAAGAGCTAAGTAGCTTCATGTGGGCATCGAGACAATATGTCTGCCATCACATTATCCGAACCACGGATAGCTCGTACCGTGAAATGAAAAGGTTGAAGAGCAATAGCATATCGAGTGGATCTCGAACTCTTCAAATCCTTATTCTGCATAGCTGTAAGAGCTTTTTGGTCGGTTTCTACTACGAAATGCGCACCGAGAAGGAATCTTTGGAGTTTAAGAATTGCCCAGACCATAGCTAGCAATTCTCGGTCTAGAACAGAATAATTCCTTTCTGCCGCATTCAGTTTTCTCGAGACATACATTACAGGATGCAGAGTCTCAGAATACTCTTGCATCAGTGCCGCCCCGATCCCTATTGCTGAGGCGTCACTACGAAGGACAAACGTCCTATTGGCTGTAGGTAGTCTTAAAATAGGAGGAGACGAAAATAATGACTTAATCTTATCTAATGAAGATTGGCATTCTTGAGACCAACGCACCATATTAGGAGACCCTTTCTTCAATAGGGTTGAGAGTGGTGCCGTAATAGAGGAAAGATTCAAAATGAATCTTCCATAGAACTGTATAAGGCCCAAGAGACTACGGATCTGTTTTTTTAGTCTTAGGAATAGTGATGTTCAGTATCTTAGAAGTGTTGTGGTCTTCTGTTTTCAAGAGACCATGACCAACACGATGACCAAGAAAAGAAATCTCACTAAACCCAACATAGCCTTTAGAGGGTTTAGCTGTCAAATTATGCTCACGTAGAGTAGACAACAGTTCATCTAATCCCAGATAGTGATCTTCCCAAGACTTGCTAAAAAGACAGATATCGACTAAGTATGCAATCACATCAGACCGATATCCCAGTATTCGACGCATCATGCGTACAAATGTAGCTGGGGCATTCATAAGGCCAAAAGGCATAAAGTTCCATTGGAACAGACCCCTAGGTGTGGAGAAAGCAGTGAAAGGTTTGGCTCGTTCGGTTAAAGGAACTTGCCAGTATCCTTTAGACAAGTCCAGCTTTGTAAAGAAACGAGAATTGGAAAGTCTAGTAAGTAACTCATCCAACAGAGGCATAGGTTCTGCATCGAACTTCGTTACTTGATTTAGTTTACGGTAATCGACGCAAATGCGTATGTTATTGTCTTTCTTTCGGACAAATAACCATAGACGACGAGTATGCCGAATTGGATGGTTCAATTATTCCTAAATTTATCATTTCATCCAACTCTTTCTCGACTTGAGTTTGGAAGTGGATAGGAATAGGATAAGGCCTGACCCTGATAGGAGTATGGTCAGTCAATACAATGTCATGTTCAATGACTGTAGTGTGTCCAGGGATGTCCGTGAGAACATCCTGAAATTCTTGTAACATGGAAGAAATTAGTGACTGTTCCATAGTTGATAAATTAGGTGAAATTGCAACATCCTTCCATGATTCCGTAGAATGAAGTGGAATCATCGGAAGAGGCAGATTAATATCAGAGAAAGTAGATTCCTCATCCTGTAAGACAGACAGCGATGAGTAATGGCCACGAGTGACGTAGCGTCGTCCGTCGCTTGAAAGATAGGTTGTAAGTACTCTGGACGTTCATAAAATTATGTAAGCATATTTATGTGAAAGGTTTTATGCTTTCCGTCAATATCGACGACATAGTCGACATCAGAAATTTTAGATACAATCTCAAAAGGACCTTTCCAACCAATAAGGAGCCTATTTTCCCTGGTAGGAAGTAATACAAATGCTTTGTCTCCAGGACAAAGTTGACGTAGGCATCTATTTTTATTTGCAAACTGTCTTACCTTTGCTTTAGCAAATTCAGATGCGGAAGTTGCTAATTTGCAAGCTTCAATGATTTTCTGCCTGAGAGCAATGAAATACTCATAAGAAGATTGTGTCATCACTAATATCATCGGCAGCTATCAGATCGTGAAGCAAGGACATTGGGCCGCGCGGACGCGCGCCAAAGACGAGCTCGAAAGGAGAAAACCCGGTATGTTCATTAGGAACCTCTCTATAAGCAAAGAGAGCAGCGGGTCCCAATCTTGAGGATGATCCTCAGTTATCTTCCCAAGTAAATTTTTGAGAGTTCTATTGAGACGTTCGACTAGTCCATTAGACATAGGATGATAAATACTACTCAGTGATCTCTTGATATTAAGAGTAGACATCACTTGCGACATAGTCTCAGATATCAGTTGGGTGCCATGGTCTGACAAGATTTCCCTAGGGAATCCCAACCGCATAAATATCAGCAAAAGAGCGTCTGCAATATCGGCAGTCGAGATGCTCTTCAGAGGTATGGCCTCTGGCCATCGAGTACACATGTCAACACATGTAAGAATAAATAGATGTCCTCTGGCTGATTTTATTTTGAAAGGACCAATGATATATATCGCCATTTTCTGAAATGGACGGATAGGAATGTCCGCAGCCTGGATAGGTGCTGCATGGCGAGGACCTTTCGATTTCACTTCTTGACAAACTCTACACGAGCGGCAATAAAGACGGATGTCTCTGTTGACGAATGGCCAAAAGAAAGCCGCAAGAACTCTCGACTTCGTACGTGAAAATCCCATATGACCAGCGCATTGGGAGTCGTGAGCATGTTGCAGTATTCTAACTCTCATGTCTTTCGGAACAAGAATTTGTGAATGTAAAGACATGTCAGAGTGTTGTACCATACGCACTAGTATGCCATTCTTCATAGTGATCCAAGATTTGTGATTTGTGTTCTTATTTGGGTCACCTTTTTTGCCAGAACGAAGAATTTTTTTAACGAAGTGTCTTCTTGTTGACTTTTGATAAAAGAGTCACGTGAAATGACATCATGATCATCTTGATCACGTACCTCAACATCTTCGGTCGATGTAGTATGAGGCATATTCTGAGCCTGAGCTCTCGTGACAACTGCATTAGCAGCTTCTAAGTTATGTTCTTCCCAAGCAATAATCTGCTGCGGGGTACACTCTTTAATGCCGTGTATACGCCCGACGATAAGATCCGCAATAGGATTTGGAAGCAGACACGCTTGGACCTCTCCCGTAAAGAAGGGAGTAGATATACGAATGATAGCGGTAGAGTATGTTTCCACTGTGCCACCAAATGTTACACATTTGATTACTCTTCCAGTGGCACATGATGGATCTACAAGAGATTGTCTAACCCCAATAGTGGTACATCCAGAATCAAAGAGAACTGAGACTGGATCACCATTCATTAGACCCCTATGTAGAATAAGAGATCCTCTCCCGTCATGCGCCGCTGCGGCAGGAAGAGCAGGCAGAGGATGACCGCAACTCAAGGTGGATATAGTAGTAGGTTCAAATAAAGTGGTGCACTGAGGGCATTGGGATGCTCTCCCAAAATCAAAGGCAGAACAAGAACTAGCACTAGCGCTAGGTTTACTATTATTTTGCTCATTACTAACTCCTTGTGACTCTTGTTCAGCACAGTTAGTATGATGACATTCTTCTCTCTTCTTCCGTCCTTAGCCACCGACCGTCAAAGCAGTCAGTGGCCATTACGCCTAGTGGAGTATGATGACATGATCTGTTATTATTATGCTGCCATCTACCTCGATTACTATTTCCTTTGGGATTATGGTAATTACCCCTATTGCTATTATTATTTTGGTTTGAACCGCAGTTTTCACAACTGTGATTGAGATTTACACCTTGATGACAATATCTATCAGATTGATACTGCTGTCTTCCTAAAGAATTATGGCGAGGATAGTTTTTATTGTGGCTACCCCTTTTAAAGTTACCAAATTTGTTGGAAACATAATTATGAGGGCTATCAGATTGCCTCCAATTCCTAGAAGACGAGCCTCTTTGGCATGAATCACTTTGATCTTGACCAAAGTTACGCTTACTTTTCTTATCGAAGTTGCGCTGAGTACCTTTAACTTTACCTCCGTAATTAGAATTGTATGGAGTCGCAGAAGCCACTGGTAAACCTTCTTTAATCTTACTGTTGCTCATTGTTTGCTGTGGATAAGCAGTGACATATTGGCAACAATATTGTTCCATTTCTTTTAAGTCCTTAGGTTTACGTTCGTGTATATAAGGCAAGAAAAGAGACTCAGTAACAGACGACATTACTTTGTCTCTAAGCAACAAGTCCATAAGTGCCTCATAAGTATGTTCAGTCTTAGACAACTCTATCCATCTAGTGAAAGTAAGGCGTATCTTTCCTATAAAGTCCGAGAACTCTACACCAGATTCTGGTAACATAGTCTTAAAACGAAGACGGTAATCATCTTCTTTAAGCTAATATCGTTTCAATAAGGCTGCTCTGACAACTTCATAATTAGTTCTATCATGTTCTTCTATTGCCATTATAATATTTAATGGTTCACCTGTAAGTGAATTCAACAGTTGTCTAACATATTGTGCCTTATCTACATTATATGTTACACAATTAAGTTCTAGTCTATCTAGATAGAACGTTATGTCATCTTTTGCGGATTAAAATGAGGAAGTTTGAACTTATAATCATGACTTTTTGTGCTCGAAGAAGTCGCTTGAGAACTCCCTATATTAGTCACTTTTAACTTCTCTATTTCCAAAGCCAAGAGTTTTTCTTCATGTTCCATTTTCTGTTTTTCTCTCCTCTCCTCAGCTTCTCTTATTAACTTCTTCTCCTCAAATTCTCTTTCTTGCTGAATCTTTCTTTCTTCAGCTTCAAGCTGTGCTTGAATCTTTTTCTCTTCAAGCTGTGCTTGAATCTTTTTCTCTTCAAGCTGTGCTTGAATCTTTTTCTCTTCAAATTCTCTGTCTAGCTTAGCTTGATTCTTCCTTTCTTCAGCTTCAAGCTGTGCTTGCATCTTTTTCTCTTCAGCCTTTTGTTCTTTGGCATATTGAGCAAGCGCAAATTCTTCCAATTTCTCCTCAGTTTTTCCAAGGGCCAACCCTTGCTGGATGAAGATATCTAATGTAGACATCCTGTCTACAAATGTGCTGTCAATATCTGAAATAGCAACACAAGTTATCCCAATCTCAGTGGGAAATGAGTCTTTTATAAAGACTAAGTACTATTATCTTATTTATAAAGTCAACAGTAATCAGCTCAGTATATAATTTGCATCACATAAATAAACGTACATGAACAAGTATACATGAAGACTGTATATATCACCAATATCACTTCGCAGAGGTCAAAAGAAAATACAGCTTAACTAAATCAAATGTTGTGAAAAATCACAAAATTACAATGACAACACAGTGTATAAACAAAAGGGTGTAAAAATTAACAATAGAAAAGAGAAGGCAGACAAATACAAACCAAAACGAATCAAAAACTAAAGTACGGAGAAAAAATAACGAAAACAACACTAACACATCACGTCACAGCTAAGAAAAAAAAAATTAATAAACTAGCAACAAAAGTCGCTTGCAATTTCTACTGTGAGAAATATGCACAATCCTAATGAACGCTTACAGTACCCTCGGTTAAGTGGGATATTTACTGTAGAAGACCCTCCAAGAAGAAAAAATACACATTAACTCAACAAGTAAAAAATGAACAAGTAAACAATAGAATGCATATAATAAATGTAACGAGGACAGCTTATTTGCATACAAAATAAAGGCTAAGTTTAACACGTAAACCAAGGCCACTTATCTTTTAAGCGTAATCCTCTACAACTACAATGATGCAGTTCATTGCAGTACACTCTCGTAAATACCAGTAGACGTTTCCACCGTTGAAGGTCACCGTAACTTGACAACGGGTTGTAGTAGTCTCTAAAATGAAGCTATCAAATCAAACTCGACTTCAGTTGAGAATGTTATTAGACAGTAGTAGTAAACAACAGGTTGAACTGTTCTATGTTTACAACCCGAGCTTGCACGTAAACTTGTGACGTGAACTTTGACACTTATGTCCTTCGACGATTGTCACAGTGTTAAACAACTTGGTTAGCAACTGTGGTCTATGTAGCACTATTGTAGAGCTGTGGGTTCATGTAGCAATTCTGCAGCAGCTGTGTCCTGTCCATGTAGCGATTTCTGTATCATCCATGATTGTATACGTCGATCAGCAGAGGCCTAGTTGACCTATTTTCCTACTGTGTACCTGACAACTAAACGTCAATCTTGTTCTTCCGGATGTATAAATCCAGATGTGGGCAGGAAAATCCGTGTTGTTGACAAAAAACCCACGAATCTGGGCCAACCAGATTGTCTGAAATTGTCTGGTGGAGAGTAGTAAGTAAAGTTGGATTGCTCGGAGACTGGAGATGTATAAGGTTGCTCAGTGTAAATGTATCGATGTAACGTACTGGTTTTCTGTGTTATGAATGGGTTAAGTACGTTGAGCCTCGTGTTCATGTTGTCCTGGGCAACCAATTAGTACCAAGTAGTAGCAAGGAATCTAGATCACTAGCATGAGGTGTCGCCATGGTAGGGTAGTAGACACATACATCAATGTCAGTATTCCTGCACATTCAGACGTGTAATACTTTGTATGACAATGTGGTTGATGGTGTAAGTGTGTAGGTAACAGTGCTGATAACACGAAGGCCGTATAGGCTCTTGGACGTCTTCACATTAACTCACACAACCACAAGTAGAAGTCAGTGAAGTAGGGAATGCTGTTGACGTTTACAATATTTATTTGTGACGTTTACGATATTACGATGATATGATGAACGAAACAGTCAATAGTATACAATCGGGTACATAATATGTGTTAGTTACAAAAGTCAGCTTCAACCATCACAGATCCTAGACATGTAACAATGTATTTATCAGTGTTTACAGTTTATTGCAATAGCTCTAACCCCTGACTGAGCCCCGCCAGGTAAGCCCTAGCAAATATATTTGCGTAGTACGGGCGATATAATCTATATAACAAAGTCAATGCCATTAAATCCTACAATTAGCAAAAAGACTTCAGACTGTGGCCTCACATGCCAGATACTTCATTCTGGTGAAGAATAGATTATGGTGACAACGAAATCAGGCAGCAGTTCCTCGCGGGCCTCGATAAAATCAGGTCACTCTCAGTTTACACAACAGGCTCCTGAGATTAAATATACATTTTCTGCCGAAATCATACTCCGCCTGCATTGCGGATCCATAAAGATGATTCTATCCTAGGCTTTATGTGAGTAACAGGTCAACTAGGACCTAGTCTTGTAGATATGAAGTCATACTGGAGTGAAGTATAATAACTTCTTGTGAGCTTCGCTCACTATGCCGCCATCAGCGATACATGTACCTGTGTAAAGATCTAAACGAGACGAAAAGATCGAAATAGCGTTTTCAGTTAACCTTTTTAAAGAATCCTGACACTCTTAAGTAACACAATACAGCCAATACTGGGACATAAAGAAAACACTCAGGTGGACGGGAAGAATGCCAAACGGGCCATTCCCAAAAATTTCCAATCCCTATCGAAAACTTGACAGAGAGGAATCACTTATCGGGATCGGGACAGTTGCCGTACTAAGCCACAGGTACTACACGGCTCTGAATCCTGAATGTACCTATCCGGACTCCCGTGTTCTTTGCCGCTAAGACCCCGCGCATGCCCAAAGAGCATGGACCATATGATCGAGGCAAAACCATGACCATGGGCGTTTCCTCCAGACCAAACGGTGATAAAAATACACACCGTATATGATCCTTTATAAATAGAATCTAATGACATGTCAACTCTAAGAACCATGTTTAAGACAGGACAACATAACAGACAGGAGAAGATACATCACCGCATCAAACTTGTCCACCCGAAAGATAAAGGGGTAAACGTTTTATCATGGGGGTCTCTCCTTGATTACATTAAACCAAACTTACAGTAAAAGGTTGGGTGTTTTTTTGTTTCTCAAAACGGTCTTCCACACGTCGAAAATGACGGTAAAAAACAACATTAGAAACAAAAATCTTTTGAAGGACCGAGGGACTAGAATGTAAATCAAATGGCCCCCGATGGAGGAGAAGAACTCAAGGAAAGAGTAAGACCGATCTAAGGAATAAGTCTGATGCCCTCGGACTACGCCTTCTACAATCCTCATCCGCTCCCTCCTCTCCTCACTCAGTAATCTCTCTTCCTTCTCACTCTCTCATCTCTTTATCTACATTTTACTCATCAAGCCACACACCACCCACAAAAAACACATCTTCCTCAAACTTCTCCAAAAATTTCAAACTTCAAACTTCCTATTCATTTCTCTTCCCTTTCCTTTCTGCCAATTACCCCCTTCTACACACATCTTCAAAACCAAACTTAAAGACTTTTCAATCAAACAATCTTAACTTCTAAAACCAGACTTATCTTACAACCACAAACCGTCGCTGTAGATCGGATGAGGTAAGGATACGGAGGGTGGTGGGGGGACAGTTAGTTGCTCCACCCCGTGTGTCTACGTGGCAAAGCCCGAGGAGCGCCACCTGAGCCCCACCCCCTTCCCAACACCCACATAACCCCCCTGCCCCACGCATGCCACACAGCCGAGACGCACTCCCCCGACGAGGACCGCCCCCGCTACCCCTCGCATCAGCCAAATAGCCAATGTCCACCAAAAACGCAAAAAAATATCTTATACGCGTTTTGTTTATTTGTTGTAATTTTACGTGATAAGTCGTTTGCATAATAATTATAATATTATTATTTTATATTTTTCCATATATGTTAACATATACCCCTTCACGTTGTGTTTTAGGGCCCGTCATTCAATCAAATAAAAAACCCTTTCTCCCCTCACCACCCCGCCTGAGGATCGCCCTCCCGACCGGCACACCAACCACCGGCCCCCCCCGCCCCCCCCCCACTCCCCCCCCCGACACCCCCGACAATGAAGCCGGGACGAACAACCCCCCTCCCCCATCCCGCCCGCCCCCCCCCCACGCCCCCCCCCCCCCCCCCCACCCCCCCCACCCCAGCCGCTCCCCCTCCTCTACCCCCCATCCCCACCCCCCCCCCCCCCCCTTCCGCGCCCCCCCCCCCCTCCTACCACGCCCCCCTCCCCCCTCCCTCCCCCCCCTTCAGGGTCCACATAACTACCCGCGCTCTCCATGGCGGGCCCTTAACCCTTAGGGTCGCCTGTCAAACGCATTGACCCCATACGGGATCCCCCCCCCCCCCAGCCCCTGCCCCGCTCGTATGCCCTCCGCAGACCTCCACTCGGCCCCCCCTCGCACCCCCTCCCCCCCTCCACCCCCCCCCCCCTACCCGCACCACCCCTCACACCCCACCCACCGCCCCCAAAATCAGCGATACTGGCCGGTCCACGCCCTTTCTACGATACACGTCCGTCCCCTAGGTGCGCACCCCCCTCCGCCATCGCTTGTATCCACCTGCCCCGGCATCTCTCCATAAGCGCCGGATGGCCAGCGCCATAGTCCCCGCGCACACGACTACAAGGATAACACTGTAACTGCAAACCAACCCCAGAGACACACAGGATAAAGTCATCCCCCCGACATTAACTAACCCCCGCGCCCCAGCACAACCCCCATATACACCCCGCACCCCCGCCCCCGACAACAAATTATCATTAGGTTCTTCTTTAATATCTTTTAAAAAACACCCATTCCCACCTATCTGCCACCGAAGTACCACGTATTTACATTCATATCAACTATGTATATTGTATCTACAACCAAGACATATCTCTTTCTTCTGAAACCCTTTTTATATCAAGACCCCCGTTCATCAGCTCCTACTTGCTTTTATACAATACAAACTCCACAATCACTAACTCTCAATTGTTTTGCCTAACACACTTCGATACTGTCTACCTCCTTATATTAATCATTTAACCTCGGCCCTTCTACTACCCCCTTACAATTAAACAAAAGCCAAACAAAAACTCCAAAACCACAACCCCAACACACCCCCTCCCCCCACCCCCCCCCCGACCCCACCCCCCCCCCCCCCCCCCCCCACCCGAAAACCCCCCGGATTCCTCCCCCCCCCCCCGGCCCACCCCCGCCTGGGACCGACCACGCTACGTGAGTCCCCCACCCCCCCCCGCCTTCCACGCTTTACCCTCCACCCGACAA